>JAGFZM010001609.1:16401-26904 GCA_017657215.1 Limnothrissa miodon
CTCTATAGGAGCTCAGAGTGCCTTTAGAAATCTCCTTTACCCTCTATAGGAGCTCTCTCTCTGTGTGTGTGTGTGTGTGTGTGTGTGATTGTTATTAAGTGGTGCTTGGTGTAGTGTGTGTGTGTGTGTGATTGTTTGTTATTAAGTGGTGCTGTGTGTGTGTGTGTGTGTGCGCGTGTTCCTGGGTTGCCGACTGACTCAGTAATTTCTATTCTCTCTGGTCGTTTCCTGAAGGTGGAGACTGTGTTTGGTGAGTGTGTGTGTCAGTGTGTGTGTGTTTGAGTGTGTGTGTCAGTGTGTGTGTGTGTGTCAGTGTGTGTTTTCTCTTATTGTGTTGTGTTTAGCTCTTCAGGGCCACCATATCATCCACCCAACAAAGACACAGAGGATGAGCTTTGACATTTACATTTATGCATTTAGCAGACGCTTTTATCCAAAGCGACTTACAAAAAGAGGATAACAATCAAGCTACATAGCAGAAACCTTAAAGCAACACGCCACCGTACTTCAGTATTGAAATATGTTCTTCCCCTAACTTAGACAAGTTGATACATACCTGTTTTGTCTGTGTGCGTGCACGCAATCGTTCTGGTGTGCGATGCTACTTTCTTAGCATTTAGCTTAACCCAGTTCTTTCAATGCACACCAAATAGCCTTGAAGTTAGAAGCCATCAAGCAAATCCACGTCTTTCCTATTTACATGCGGACACTCGAACAGTTATTAAAGACGGTTGTGGTGACACAAAATAAAACGTAGCAATTTTCTAAGCAGATAACAATGAGAACTATGTATGGCGGAAGAACACTTGGGAGCCCTTTGCCTAACCCTAGGCTACGTATAAAGATGGGGGATTTGCTGCACATGCCCAGTCAGAATCACATAGAAATGCAATGTTGTCCTGGAAAGACTATGACAAAATGCCAAAAAGCGTCTCTGCTTCCCTGAGCTCAGGACATGAAAAATTAATCAAGGAGAACCTTGAATATATTAAAACAATAGGGGAAACCTTACTTCTAACTGCAACACAAAAGATTGCTCAAAAAGCTCATAATGAGAGTCAGGTGTGCAGGCACGCATTAAAGCAGAGGCTCCATTAGCCTTCTATGTACACTGCAATGCACACTGCTTAAATTTGATATTAGTTGACAGTGTGAAATGCCTCCATGAAGCTGACTGTTTCTTTTCACTGTTGCAAAGGCTCTATGTTTTTGTGTCAGGGTCCCATGTACATCAAAAGTGGATAGAAGTACAGAGAGAGATGTATCAGGGGGCAACAAGAGAATTACAAAGATGAATAGATACACGGTGGGCATGCAGATACAATGCATGCAAAACCGTTAAGGATAGACTGCCAGCTATTGTGTGCCTACTAAAACCACTCACTGAGGAGAGCAATGGTGACAGGGCTATTGAAGCAAGAGGTCTGTTGTCACAAATAGATCAAAAATTTATTACCCTCCTTTGAACAATGACACAGATTTTTGGTGAGATTAAATTTGGGTGTAGCGGTTACCCTTGTGGATGCGCTTGTTGACACATTGAACAGTTATCGAGAAGGCTTTCTTTAATGAAATTTGGGACAATGCAATGGCCCTTGCTGACCAATGCACTGTCAGTGTTCAACCCGACGTCAAGTCACACAATTCAAGTCTTTATGGAAGGAATACAGGCTTTGAAACCTGTCAGTCCTACATTTTGTGAGAAAACTGTAATTGTGGCATTGGCTTCCCAATGCAAATGCAATACTGAAGATCTTGAATTTGAAATTCCTCAGCTTAAAAGGATCTTGGATAGGAAGCAAACTAGTGGTGTGGAAACACCACCCAACCTACTAGAACTCACAGTTTTATTTGAGCCATATGGGGAGGTATTTCCTGAGATGTTCAGACTTTGCAAAATTGCTCTGGCTTTACCTGTTAGTACCGCTGCTTGTGAGCGCAGTTTTTCTGTTCTTAAATTGATTAAAACTGTGCTGAGAAATTCAATGAGCAATCATCATTTGAGCAACTTAGGGGTGCTGAGTATAGAGGCAAGAAGGTCAAAGTCCATAAATCTGGATGAATTTGTAAATGTGTTTGCACAAAGACACAACAATCGGAGAATGATTCTGCTTTAAATATATTGTGGCAGGTGCAGGGATTTTATAGTGTATAGGCTGGGTTGTTGTTTTGTTTTTTTTTGTAGATATTTCTGAGTGCCTATCTTCACCCCCAGAAATAGCCAGTTGGGTATTAAAAGAGGAAATTTTGTGTTTTATTTGTCTAATCTTTATTCAGTGAATATGGACTTCAGAGTGTTTAGTTTGTTACTGATTGATTACAACATCTTGCAACATTCCTGGGTTAAAATGCAATCTCATTGAATGTTATTATTTCAAACTGTGATTGGAATGTTTGAGTATTTGTTCTGGGTATAAGTAACGTCACAGGACTTATCTGTATTTGCTGTGAAGTTAGGACGTTTTTTTATTTGTGTAAATACTTTGTTTCCCCATTGTTTCCCCATGTTTGTTTTATATCCTCCTGGCTGAACTTAATTAACCTTCAAGCACCCCTTAATGTCTGTGCAGTAAGATGGCCAACCAGAAGTGTTGGAGTGACAAGCAGTGGCATCACTAGGTGCAGGGATTTTATAGGCTGGGAAGTGTCCAAACATTTTTTTTTTTTTCCAGTTTTATCAATTCAAGTTTTCATGTAACAATGAATTGTAAACAATCTGTGCACTGCACAATAAAGACATATTGAAAATAACTTGGTGCCTTCAAATACATTATTTGATGAAACATCAAAATTAAACTCCATATAACTGCAATAACTATCAAGAAAGAGGAGAGTAATTGAAACACATGTAAAACAGGACTGTATTTTTGAGTGCTATATTCAAGAGATAATAGCAAAAGGCAAGGCAAGGCAAGGCAATTTTATTTATAAAGCGCATTTCATACACAGTGGCAACTCAATGTGCTGTACAGAGACCAAAACAAAATACAATACAAGGCAACAAACGTGTGTGTTAAAAATGAGAATTTAAAAGAAAATTGATAATACAAAGATGAATAAAATAGAGGAAAAAAAAAAAAAAAAGGAGAGGAAATATAAAATATATGAAGTAAAATGATCATTAAAGAAAATAAATAATAAAAAGAACATTAATGAGATTTTAAAAGAAAATTGATAATAAAAAGATGAATAAAATAGATGAAGAAAATTTAAAAGAGAATTTAAAAGAAAATTGATAATAAAAAGATGAACAAAATAGATGAAAAAAAAGAGGAGAGGAAATATAAAATATATGAAGTAAAATGATCATTTAAGAAAATAAATAGTAAAATGAACATTAACAGAAAATAAATAAAAAATGCAAATAATTAAAATATTTGTAAAAAATGAACATTAAAAGTAAATTAATAATAAAACCACAATAGATAAATAATTACAATCAGGTAAAAATGAACATAAAATGAACATCAAGAGAAAATTAATCATAAAACCAAAACAGATAAATAATTAAAATCAGGTGGCATTAGGAATAAGCATCAGAAAATAATTTGGTCTTAAGTCTTGATTTAAAACTGTCAACGGTAGGTGCATTTTTTATATTTTCTGGAAGTTGGTTCCATAGCTGCACAGCATAATAAGAAAAGGCTGCTTCACCAATTTTTGTTCTGACAGTGGGTCTGATCAACAGATTCTTTTCCACAGATCTTAGAGACCTCAGTGGAGTACATTTCTGACACATGTCTAAAATATAAACAGGGCCTTTGCCATTCATAGATTTAAATAAAAGTAACAGTGCTTTAAAATCAATTCTAAAACTCACAGGAAGCCAGTGCAGGGATTTTAAAATTGGAGTAATATGGTCAGTTCTTTTTGTTCTTGTAAGGACCCTAGCAACTGCATTTTGAATGAGTTGAAGGGGCTTAATGGTCTTTTTGGGTAGGCCTGTTAACAGGCCATTGCAGTAGTCAACTCTGCTAGAGATAAAAGCATGAATGAGTTTTTCAAGGTCCTTACTTGACATTAGGTCTCTCAGCTTAGAGATGTTTTTTAAATGATAGTATGCTGATTTAGTGATTGATTTGATATGACTGCTGAAGTTAAGGTCACTATCAATGATGACTCCAAGGTTTTTAACGGTCTCTTTGGCTGTGAACCCCTTTGCATCGAGCGCAGTGGCCACCTTTGCTCTTTTCTTCTTGTTTCCAAATATAATCACCTCAGTCTTGTCTTTGTTTAGCTGCAGAAAATTAAAGGACATCCAGTCATTTATCTGTTCAATACAATGATAGAGACCTTCAAGGGGGGTATAGTCATCAGGGGACAATGAAATGTAGATTTGGGTGTCATCAGCATAGCTATGGTAAGAAATTGAGTAGTTAGTGATAATCTGACCAAGTGGGAGCATATACAGGTTGAATAGTAAAGGTCCAAGTATAGACCCCTGGGGGACTCCACAGGTCAGGGGCATTGGTGTTGAAGCATGGGTGCCCATGGCAACGAGGAAGCTTCTATCTTCTAAGTAGGATTTTAGCCACTTAATCACTATACCAGTAAAGCCAACCCAATGTTCCAGCCGGTGTAGTAGTATGCCATGATCAACAGTGTCGAAGGCAGCACTGAGATCCAGTAGCACCAGAACAGATGTTTGTCCTGCATCAGTATTTAGACGGATGTCATTCACAACCTTAATGAGGGCAGTCTCAGTACTGTTATAGGCTCTAAAGCCAGACTGAAATATATCAAGACAATTTTTTGAGGACAAAAACACAGTTAGTTGACTGAAAAATCTTTTCAATGATCTTCCCAACAAATGGCAGATTGGATATTGGCCTATAGTTGTTAAGAGCTGACTAATCCAGGGTATTCTTTTTCAGTAGTGGTTTTACTACTGCTAGTTTTAATAACTTGGGGAAAATGCCATTCTCCAAAGAAGTATTTATAATCTGGAGCAGATCTGGTGCTACAAGGTGGAGGACAGATTTCAAGAAGCTGGTTGGCAAAATGTCCATTTCACATGTGGAAGAACTGAGGTCTTGGACGGTTTTCACCAGTACATCGTAATCAATGGAGTTGAATGTTGACATACAGCATGATATACTCTTTGGTGATATAGGCTCTGGTTGTTGGGCTGTCTGCAACTGTGTTGTAATATTTATTCTGATGTTATTAATCTTACTTCTAAAAAAGCATGCAAACTCGTTGCATTTGTCAGTTGTGAGAAACTCAGGTGCTATTTGTATTGAATATTGAATACTGACCTGCATCAACCTATTATCTTGTATGCATCATTACATTATCAGAATCTATAGCATTACATTTTATGATGGACTTTAGTTTGGTATGCCACCCTAAGATTGGCCCCCACTAGCCACCCCTAGAAAAATATTGCCTGTTTGTCGTCAGTGTTACAAACAATTCCAAACTAAAGGAAGGAGGCAACACCTCGAACTTGGCAAAACACTTGGCCGACAAGCACGCAGAGTTGTACACGGAGTTTAAAGACCGACAGGTTAGATCTAGTATGTGAAAGATAACATGATCACGTTCATTCCGTTAAAATATGTAAAATGAGAAGGCTATAGTTTATTTTGGGTGAAAAGTCACTATTTTGCACCACTGTAGTTTGACGAGGCTATCTAGAGAAATAGTAGGCTAACGATGGGCATTATCCTCATAGCTAAACATTAGCCTGCCTACACTAATTCAACATCTCTGAAAAAGCAACTTTTATGGATGACGTTAATAATTTGCAAGCTGCTAAATTAGAGCATACAAAACATCAGCTAAAATGATCTGTAGGCTATATGATTATAATCAGAGCATGTGCTTGTTTGTCAGTGATTTAATTTAGGTAGGTTATTACAGCATTTAAAGAGCACAGACCTACTGTAAGCAAAGGAAGTGTAGGCCTATGTGAAACACCTTGTAAGACATTATGGACTCAAATATAAAATGAATCATCAAAGAAATCATGCATTGAAGTACAGGAAACAGTAGCCTATTAATCCATATGTCACAGCTTAAATGTTTAATATATCTGCTATTCATATGCTCATTTATTAGTGTGTTATGATTAGAATGTTGCTCCAGTTTTAAAATAAAGCACATCAGTGATATTTGAGAGTGTTTCTCCCTTTTCAGGAAAAGTAATTCTTGACTTGGTATCCGTATCGAAACAATAATTTTGGTATCGGGACAACACTACACTGAAGTACAATGAGATGTAAAAACATTGAAGTACAATGAGATGTAAAAACAATTATATAACAATAAAAGAAAGTGAACAAAATTCTTGGGAAAAGATGGTGATCAAAACCTTTTTAACTTTTGTCACTTTTATTATGTTTATGTAATTTGTTTTAATTTTTTACCTATTTATAGATTTGTATCTTTGGTATACATCCAGAGTGAAGGGGTAGAGTAAGAAATTCATTGTACTGGAAACTTGTTTCCAACTGTGCATATAACAATAAAGCTTTGAACCTTGAACCTTGAAAAAGTTTGACTTTTATTGAGGCCGATTGAGGCAGATGATGATGTTTGTTAATATGTGTGTGCTCAAAGATGGTGAAATATGTGTGTTTATGGCTGTCTAATTCACATTATGGAGCATGGTGTTGTAACCGGTCCCATGTCCAATTCAGGTACACCATTTCGGATTCCTGCTCCAAACTTGACCCCAGCCCGTGCTGCGAAGGGACCAGCTCTCACCTCGGCAACGTAGGCTCCAACGTTCGCTCCAGTGTACTTCCAGGACACCCCGGCCTCTGCGTCGGCCCCTGGACCCTGCACATGGGCCTGCAGAGGAGTGTTGCTGATGCCCGCCTCAGCTTTGGCTGCTGTTACGGCAGCTCCTGAGCAAATAACACCAAATATTAAATTCTGCCATTTACAGATTCTCAAATTATTAAAAAACAGCTTCAGTACTGGTAATGGTTTTCAGATGCAATTGTTTCTCCTAGCCGACTTGCATGGTAGTCATGGTAACCTGTTTCTCCACAGCCTACCTGCAAGGACTCCCAACTGCTCGACTCCAACACCTGCATGTGCTGCAGCTTCCACAGCTACAGCTCGTGCGTTGGCTTCCAGCACTCCCTCTACCAGGGCTGCGTTTGCTTCGGCCTCTGCCACGTTGGCTTTAGCGTAGGCTTTGGCGCCAACTGGTGTGACAGAAGCACCTGCTGAGGCATGAAAGGCTCGGGCGCCTGCGTCAGCCGACAGGACCCTGAGGTTGGCCACTTCAGCGACATAGACCTCTGCTGGTTTGGTCTCGTTTGCTAACACTGGCTTTGGCTTCTTGCCCAATCCCGTTTCTCAGGAAAGCGAGGTCCGCCCCTGCTCCCACTTTGCTTATAGCCGACGTCCCAGCAGCCCTTGCTACCCGTGTGGAAAGTGGACGCTGCTGCCACTGACCATCTTGGTATTCTTCATAATTCTCTTCATTGCCATCAATTTCAGTGTCTCTGTAACTTATACATCTGTCCCCCATCTTCCCCTGGACTACGTGAGCAGCAGAGAAGAGAGAAAGAAGATCTTCTACCAAGAAATGGAAAACTTAATTTGTAGTTTGAAGAGAAATGATTACTGCAAAAAGTAATAAAAAGTCATAATCACAAAAATACAATTGTAAGTAGTAAATCAACATAATTGTTCTTACATAATCAAATTGAACATAATGGTAGGGTTACTGCAGAGAACCTAGGTTCTCCAAAGAAGAACACAAGATGGCACCTACTGGTGATCCTGTGCATTCACACCAAAAGTGACAAAAGCTGTAAAATTGTCAGAAGTAGTTTGGTAACATTCCATCCAAACAGTTTTTTTTTTTTTTTTGAATGCATAACGCACATTGATTGTTGAGATGTTTGATCTTTTAAATAAACATGTCAACTCTGCAGGGAGAAAATCCTGTTGCATTGTGAGTGAATGTCTAACTTTAGCTTTCTTGGACTCCTGTGCACTGTAAACAGTCTCCCTGGAGGAAATCTGACACTGGTCTGGTTTTCTCGGAAGCTTGGTAGAGATGCTGGAAAAGCGCTGTTGTTAGTAGTCGGAATTGCACTTTATCCTAGACATTTGTATGGGAATGGACAGCTTGACCAAACACACTTTTATATATTACATTACATTACATTTATGCATTTAGCAGATGCTTTTATCCAAAGCGACTTACAAAAAGAGGACAACAAACAAGCGACGTAGAAGAAACTTTAAAGAGCATAGTGCTAGGGAATAGTGCTTCAGTTCAATGAAGTGTTAGGACAGGAGTAGTGCATCAGTAGGGCTAAATACTAGGATAGAAGATGTTCTCTGAATAGCTGGGTCTTTAAGAGCTTTTTGAAGGCCTCCAGAGATGGCCCTGTTCTAATTGTTTTTGGTAGGTCATTCCACCAGCGTGGGACGACACATGAGAAGAGTCTGGATTGTCTTGGGCGAGGTGCCAGGACTGCCAGTCGACAGTCATTGGAGGACTGGAGTTGTCGGGGGGTTGCATGGGCCTTTATGAGAGCATTTAGATAAAAGAGAGCATCAATAATTTGAATTTGATGCGAGCAGCCAGAGGCAACCAGTGAAGCTCAATTAGCAGAGGGGTGACATGCGCCCTCTCTGGCTGATTGAAGATGAGACGCGCCGCAGCATTTTGGATCATCTGAAGTGGCTTGACGGCACAGGCCGGAAGTCCTGCCAGAAGGGCATTGCAGTAGTCAAGGCGTGAGAGGACCATAGTTTGAACAAGCAATTGGGAGGCTTGTTGAGTTAGGTATGGTCTGATCTTTCCGATATTGAATAGTGCAAAGTGGCAGGCTCGGGCAACAGAGGAAACATGGTCGTTGAAGGTTAGCTGGTCATCAATCATAACACCAAGGTTCCTGGCTACCCGTGAGGGAGCAAGAGACAAGGAGCCAGAGTTGATGCAAATGTTGTGGTGAATAGTTGGTTTAGCGGGGAGGACCAGCAGTTCGGTTTTTGAGAGGTTCAGCTGGAGATGATGATCTTGCATCCATGCAGAGATGTCAGAGAGGCAATCTGAGATTCGAGTTGGGATGGTTGGGTCATCGGGTGAAAATGACAGATAGAGCTGAGTATCATCGGCATAGCAGTGGTAAGCGAAACCGTGCTGGCGAATGATTTGGCCCAAAGAAGTGGTATAGATGGAGAAAAGAAGGGGGCCCAACACAGATCCTTGGGGCACTCCAGTAGCAAGGTGGTAAGGTGCAGACGTGTGTCCTAGCCAGGAAACTTTGAACAGTCGCCCAGTGAGGTAGGATATAAACCAGCAGTATGCATCACCCTTGATGCCCATGTTTGACAGTATAGATAATAGAATACTGTGGTTTACTGTATCAAATGCAGCTGACAGGTCAAGCAGGATGAGTACAGATGACCTTGATTCCGCTCTGACTTCTTTCAAGGCTTCAACCACAGATAGTAGAGCCGTTTCAGTGGAGTGGCCATTTTTAAAGCCAGATTGGTTGTGGTCGAGTAGGTTCTGTTGGCTCAAGAATTTGGTAACCTGTTTGAAAACCGCCCTTTCAATAGTTTTAGCAAGGAACGGAAGGAGAGAGACCGGTCTGTAGTTTCCCACCTGGTCGGGAGCAAGAAAGGGTTTTTTGAGTAGAGGTGTTACCTGAGCATGCTTGAATGCGGTAGGGAAGATTCCTGTTGATAGTGAAGCGTTGATCACATGTGTGATAGCTGGTGTGATAGTTGGAGCTATGGATTGGAAAAGGTTGGTTGGAATCGGGTCCAGAGGGCACGTTGTAGGACGGCTGCAAGTGAGAAGTTTAGACACATCTATTTCGGTGAGGGGTTTGAATGAAGCAACTGTTGCAGTAAGACTATTGCAATCGGAGGTGCTGCCGGTGGTATATGGTCCAGTTGTAGCCTTTGCAGTTGGTTCAGAAAACTGCCTACTGATGGCAGCAACTTTGTTGTTGAAGAAAGAAGCAAAATAATCTGCTGTCAGATTGGTAGCAGGAGGTGGTGGTGGGGGGTTGAGTAAAGTTTTGAAGGTTGAGAATAGTCTCCTGGTGTCTGTGGTGTTTTGAATTTTGTCATTATAGAAAGCCTTCTTTGAAGCAGTGACATCAGATGAGAAGGAAGAGAGCAGTGCCTGGAACCTGTTTGAGCGAGAAAGATTGTAATTACATCTGTAAAATTGTCATTAAACAAAAGATTGTTCGACAGATTGATTCAATATTTTTAATTTTAGTTATTTTCCTGACCCAAACAGGTTGGGCCCTGTGGCAACTAAATCCATTGCTATTCCAAGGTGGTGGAAACGCTTGGCTCGGTTTGAAATCAAATTGGACCAGTTGATTGGCAAAACCAACACCCTGTCTGACATCATCAGGGACACCAAGATCAAGAGAGAGAGAAAAAAATACTACCAAAAAAAAGTTTAATTGATGTTCATTGGCTACTGATCCTTATTTATAGCTTCTTTTTAATTCTTTAAAGTGTTGCCATTTTACTCACATGATTTTATTTGTTGTAATTATT
>JAGFZM010001610.1:7695-19767 GCA_017657215.1 Limnothrissa miodon
GTGTGTGTCACTTTGCTTGGTTCAGCATGTGTTAATTTTATTTCACCAATTCGCATATGGGTTTAAGTTAGAGACCAAATTTCCACACACACACACACACAAAAAAAAACAAAAAAAAAAACACAGAAACACCAATATTTCAAACTCTAACTGCCTGGTCAACTGGGCAGTGATAGGAAGATACAACAAACAAATAAGGTGACAGATGGAAAAGAGCCCAGAAATAGCCCAGCGGAAGAGTGAGAGAGAGAGGCCGAGTCGTAACCGTAGCAGAGTCAAAGTAGCACTGGGTCTCATGTATGGACATAGAAACCACAGCCCCCAATTTATAGCACCCATTGACATTACACTGCATTAAGCAAAGTGCTCAATGGGGTTGTATGGGAAAGCCTGATCCTACCCACAATGCATTTTTTTTCATGTTAATTTTGCTGTTATTTGAAGGCAGCCATTTATACCAGCAATAGCAAATGAATGGGGTTGTGGGTTTACATGGACACAAGTGAGAGAACACTTTTCTCAGTTTCAGTGTGGGCCTGATGAAATGAAATGAAATAAAATGTATGGACAGCTAAAATCAGAAGAAAGAGGAGGAAACAAGAGATGTATTAAAAAGGATTTATTCTTTGATAACTTACAGGCTTTAAATATGATAAATTAGGCAAAATCAGTTACCCAAAGAAATGTACAGGGAAGCAGATGAAGTCTTGAAATATAACAACAAAAAGAACATAGAGGCCTGTGATCCAGGCCCTCTGGATCTTCTTAACTTAGTTTACAAAAAGTGCAAAAAACTAGAATCCTCCCGACAGGTAGCGAGCTCTGTGTTTTCCTCTAAGAGGAAGAGCAAGAGAAGTCTCCATTGAGGGACTGTGTGGGGACATAATGATCTAGAGTGGAACATTCAATGAAGGACAAACAGACAGAGAGACAAAGAGAAACAGAAAGAGAGAGAGAAAAAAAAGAAAAGAAAAAAAAAAGGTTATTTCGAGGGGTGAAATTAGGGCCAAATAGCTCTGCCACACACAGGCTACGAATAGCATGCCGAGATTGAAGCTGGCACGGCATTTTGTTAGAAGTATTAGCATGAAAGCAGTCAGGGGCAGATAAATATCTACCTAATCTTTCAACACAGTGTATATCTGAAGACTTCCATACACAAGACCCATGCTGAGTTCTCTACGGCAAACTAATTAGGAGCCGATTATTAAGAACCGCAAGGAAAGCCACTGGTCAAGCCACACACAGGTGATCACATGACCCATTCACCTTCCTGCAGCCACGCACGGTTCAGCCAATCAGAGACGGTAGCACTGGAAACTGGCAACAGACTACACATAAGATAGGATAGACTGGAAGAATGAGAAAGGGGGGGGGTGTGAATATGACAAGCATAAACATAGAAAAGGGATGTTACCGAAAAAAAACAAGAAATTGTTTGTTTTTTTAGTCTTATTGCATCTATTTAGCAGCGCTTTGGACTGCAGTCAAAAAATCAGCACCAACCAACATGCTGGAAAGAAAAAAACGCAAACGAAAAACACAAACACATGAGCTCCTCAGAAAAGCAAACAGTGAGCAATGGAGGACAGGGACAGAGACAGAGACAGAGTCAGCGATAGTGCAGACACTGAAATACTGCACTGGTTGCTTTCGTCAGGCACAATCCCAACCAATCCTGACACAATCATGTCAGGACAATCACAAAAAGAAATGCAATTTCACAGAACTGATCAAATCTTTGGCAAGGAAAAAAACACTTCACAGATTATGTTACTCCCAACCTAGTGGTTCAGTGCCATTTTACATGGATCCAAAAAAATAAATAAATCAGGCTTCCAACAGTCCTCTTTGTAGAAAAAAGTTCCTTGGTTACCAAAAAAAAAACCCCAACTATTTCTGTTTGGCATTTCCATTGCATAGACAGACACGCTTAAACACACACACACACACACACACAAACACAATGCTGTGAAAATGAGTACAATTGAACCATTAAATACAGTCAAGTCAGTACCATGCTCTAAATCCAAACCAAGTTTCTAGCACAACCATGCAAAGGCAAATGACCAATAGACCTGCACTATGCTTCCAGGTAAAGCGCTTCCAGTGATCTTTAGTTTGACCAGAGTCCATATTTCAGTTAACACAAAAATAAATACAACACCTGGGCAAAAATACTGACTGGTGGTGTGGAATCAACAGACTGGCAGATTACGCAAAACCATTTTAACACCGTTGGCCATTACATGGAAACACCTCTACTGGGTCTGCCAGCTTTGTCAGGCTTCATGTTGTTAGGTTTTTCAAAACAAACAAACAAACAAACAGCACATGGTTAGCAGCTGTGGGTGTGCTGGTCCCCGCAGGCAGAGCTCTGGGGCGGGGTGGGTGTTTGCCCATCTCTACTGCAGCACCTGCTGGGCAAGCGACTGGGCCGGGGGTGGGGGCGGCGCTAGAGGGTTTAGAGGCGGCGGCTCCTCCATGCGGAGCATCTGGGCCAGCACGTGATGCAGGGCGGCCAGCAGCGGCACGCCCAGGCTCAGCAGCATGTACAGGAAGCCGTAGTCCTCCTGGTGCTCCAGCAGGTGCTGCCGCGTCCCCAGCACAGCCCCGAACGCCCGGCGACCCAGAAGGCACGGCGCACCCAGCAGCTGTCCCAGCAGCCACTGCGGCCACCCCACCGCCGCCCTAAACAAGGAAGTCAGAGTACCTGAAGGCTGGCCCCGCAGCACGCCACCATCCAGTGAGGATGCCCGGCGTCCCTCGCCCTGCGAAGAATTAAAGGACACACAGCACGTTATGTGACGGACATCCATTAAATGTATGAAACACTTCACGCTCGGACGCTCAAAACAATAAACAGAATGGAGTTGATGAAGAGTTCCTTACCGCATGTCCTCCGTTCCTGTTGGTTAAATATTGAGAGTAGTGCAACTTGCAGTAGAACTTGCCTGCAGTGTGAGAACACAAACAAAGCAATTGTATGGTCCCATCCTTCAGGTAGAATGAACACCTCAACTTAGATAAGAAGGTTCCTCTGAAACACTTTTCTATTGCTTTAAAGTAGCCAAGTCCCAGGATAGAAGGGGGCGGCGGCGTACCGTGTCCAGCGTTGAAGGCGTGGCCACCCAGACGCAGTGTGCTCAGGCATTCCTCACAGCGGAAGCACTCACGGTGGAAGAAATAGCCTTCGGCACTGAGACGCTCCATCACGTACACACGTTTTTTGCACGAGTGGCACGTGTCGCTGCCGCCCACGCTCATCGGAAACTCCCTACGAACTGGACCCTGTCAGGGCAACATCATACACACACACAAAAAAAAGCTGAAAATATAGAATAGGAGAGAGTGCTGCATGCCAAAAGAGCAAGGTCAAAGTTAGCCATAGCCATCCCCACACTCTTGAAGTGTTATGCGTAAACTTAATGCTTTAGCACTGGTCTCTACATTAGTAGTACCAACAAGCTATGCATTAGCTAAAAAAATGCTAAAATAAAAGTTTGATTATATTAGCATTCAGTTAAAATTTATGAAATGGTCTCAATTATAGGGAAAAGAACAAGGGCTGTCAAACGATTAAAATTTTTAATTGCGATTAATCTGAAAATATTGCGTAACTAAACACAATTCATCTAAAAAAAAAAAAGCACTTCTTTGAAACATCTGTTTAAATTGCACCCAAATACTTTTAAAAGGAAAAGTTCCCTCTGATCACAACAAACTATCCACATTAGCCTATTAGTCTTTTGGCTATCAACCACAGGATGCATTTCACTGAAGAAGAAAAAAAAAAAAAAAAAAAAGCGCAGCTCATAAGCACACAATGTAACAGGCCGTTTTCATGAGCTGTTAATTAGCAGTTTACCACAAACTATACATTACAACTAGCTTTATTTTGCATGGTAGACACCTGCAAAAATATGTGATGTTCCTTACCCAGGTGACCCTGCATTGATGGCGACATTTATTGAAATCGCTATTAAAGTAGGGTTGTGTAACTTTGACAGCCCTAAAAAGAACTAACGTTGATACCTCTACTAGACCTCTACTAGACAACTAGCAGCATCAGTATTTGGTCAAAAATGATGACAAAATACAGATCAGTGTTCAAACTACATCCATCCCGGCCACAACAGGCAAATGTAGATGCTTCGCAATGCATCCTTGCTGTACATAAAGCGAGCCAGTCTGGTCTTTACCCCTGCTGTCTTTGGGCGTCTCCCTTGGAGCCTCACCTGTGGACAGTATTGCATAACCCACAATGAGTGCTCAGTGTTTAGGCCCCAGCAGACACGTTGTACATGGAGCACAATGAGAGAGTCATGAAATCCTCCCCTACCCCCCCCCCCCCCCCCCCCACCACCATCTCCTCTCACCACTCCTCACTCCCCTTTGGCCTCATAAAGAAAAGAACAGAGCCCAGGGGCCCATTGGCACATTGTGTTCAGACACATGACAGGGGACCCAGGGGGGGCATTTTAAATTGGAACCTCTTTTTCATTGGCGACATTTCGGGCCATTTTCCAAATCATCCCAGACTATCGGCTAAGGATGTTTTTTCTATTGCGTGCATATGACTGCAGTTGTGCCAAAACAAGAACTCACATGGCCTAGGCCTCTGGTATAAAACTAAATCAAGACCCCTGAGACACTGGAATGGAAATGACAAAACACACAAGTTCTTTCCAAAGCAATGTCTTGATCTCCTTGTTATATATATGCAGAGTGACTGTCTTCTGTTAATCCATCCGTGACCTTACCGGAGAGAGCTCAGTGTCGGCAGCTTTGGGCCTATGGTCGGTCTCATAAAGGATGGCCAGGGTCTCAGCCTTTGCGCCTATGACAGAGGAGACCTTCCCCACCGTCCTCTACCCCCACACCACCACCACCACCACCACCACCACCACACGAGACGAGGGGAAGGCCAGGAGGGAGGAGGAGGAGGAGACAGAAATGGACAGAAACAAACAAACAAACAAACAAACGCACACAGACATAACGAACACATATACACATCAGGAGAGGAGAACCAGTAGGAAGAACCAAACCAACAGGAACACAAACACATCAACAGCAACACAATGGGAGAAGCCTAAACAAGAGTGCAAAGGAGCTGCGAGGAAGAGGAAGGCAAAACAGGCTGGAAGTGAAGCGCAGTGAATGGAGAGGAGAGAGAAAGCCATGCATTCCACATGGACATGCCACTGAGTAGACATGCATCTACAGTGCTGTGAACCAGAGAAAGCCATGCATTCCACACATGGACATGCCACTGAGTACAGAGGAGAAACGCATCTACAGTGCTCATGCATTTAGAGTCCTCAAGAGCGCTCAAAGGCCCGTCCATTCACAACTCCAGCCAACAAGGCTTCTTTCAGAGCACACCACGGAGCGACGAGGAAGATGCAAAAAAGGGACACTACGAGCTGCCTTTAGTGTAGTATTCCTGAGTTAATCTGCAATGTGTCTACACATGCACTCAGAGATATGTTGCCATTCCTAGCCAGGTGAGTGGGCATTAATATTACACTCGGGTGTCTGTCTGTCACACGCATTAGCTCAATCATTTCAGGACTTCCAAACATGCGATCAATCTAGTGGCTCTACCTGTTTGTGAGAACAGGGGGTTTCAATGACACTGGTTTCAGATAAGTGTATCTGACTAAGACCACGCTCACATAATGAGGCACTTTCTGTACACTAGGGCCAATGAAAAAGGATAAAACACATCAGTTAATTAAAAACAAAACTAAGGAACTAGCTTATTGGGGATGATGTAATGTAGTATAACTCTACAAGAAGTGTCTAAGAAAAACATGGCTAAGAAAAACATGGCAACAGGGAGCTTGTGTCATCACTACTGACATCATTACATTTATCATTCATCAGTGCCTGTACTCTGATGAGAATCAGTTTGGACGGAATGAGGAGTAAACCATTACTGAGATCTGTAGGGTAATATCTATTAAGCAATCATTAATAGGGAAATTATTCCTTAGTGCTTATTTTTAAAACACACGTCGGCAGCCTTATCCACACGTTTCGGACAGCCGATGTGTCGGAACAACCGATCCAGTTACCTGTTCTAGGTGCTTAGGTGACACTGGGGCGAGAGGCACCCAGGACAGAGTGGAAGAAACGTGGACAGAGTTGGTGGAGGGGGCGTCAGGGTGAGGAGGGTTGGATTCGGGAGAAGGGGAGCAGGTAGACGTAAACACCTGTTTGGATGTTTGCAGAGGAAAAGAAGAAGGCAGGAGAGAAGGTGAAGAGAGCGATGCAATAATTACTAGGGAGTAATACATCCTAATGTCTGCACTACGCCCAGAACCCTTCAACCCTCTGAGAGATAACTAGCACACACCTACCTCATGGTTGGCTAATTCATGTCAGGTCTTTTCAAGTCTATGAGGGCTTAGAGATTAGGAGGGACAGTAGGATTTATCTATGGTTTAAAGACAACCGCTATAGAATAACACCTTTGGCCAGTATCAAGGTAATCTGAGGGACTACCATGTTTATTTCCTGAAATGCAATCAATAGTACTTCAAATGGCTTCATCCAGCCAGTTCAGAGAGCAGATGTGTCTGAGCATCTGATTACCTTTGTGGGGCTCTCTGGTGTTTGTGGGGTGATGGGGACACGGGGCGGAGTGGAGATGTGGACAGAGTTCTTCAAAGGGGAGTCAGGAGGAGAGGGGTTTGAAGCAGGGGTAGGATGATAGGTAGGCGTAAACACCTGGTTATATTTATAAGAGTAGAGGAGAGGACAGGAGAGAATGAAAGAAAAAAGATAACGAGAAAGAGGTATGAAATAACAACAACAGACCATAAAAGCAGTTCAGACGACAGTATGCGCCAAACAGCACGGCCATGAGTGGGGAGAGGTGGGGAGGTGGAGGGTTAGTTATGGGTGGATGAATACAAGTATTAACTCCACAACAACAGAGCCATTGATCAGCACACTCAGCTCCCCACACCACCCCCACCTTGGGTCCAGCTCTATTCACTATTCACCCAGTACAGGAGGAAGGGAGGGGACAGAAAAAAGAGAAGAAAAAAAAAAAAAAGAAGGTCAGAGGGGGTGAGGTAAAGGGGAAAGAGAGTAAGAGAAAAAAAGGAAAAGACAGACAGAAGAGAGGCAAGAAGAGAGAAAAATAGATTCAGAGTAAGTAAGAAGCCCCATTCAGAGGAGTCAAGCTGTGACACGGCCAGTTAATTGCTCCTCTCAAACGGAACTAATTAGGATGCTGAGTCTAAACAAACAATCCTCATGAACAAACCAAGGCTGGCCTTGGCCTCCGCCTCATTCAACAACTTTTAATTGGATAAGTAGAGAGAGCACTCCGCCACTCAATAGAGGAAAAGTTGAACAAAAGCACAGAGATTGAAAGTGAGCAGGAGAAATGAAAGGAGGAGAGTGAGAGAGAGTGTATGAGAATTAGAAACGAGGGATATGCTCATGCAACACATCACTTTCATCTCATAGGTGCCTTCTGACACTAGACCTTACTGCCACCACACAAACTTAACTAGCATTAGATCCTTTTGTAATGGGACCAATCAAATGAAATCAGAGATTCTCAAATTGTGGGGCATGGACATACTTATGGACATACTGTACATACCAAAATGGCTGTACCAAAGTTACACCCATTCCTCCATCAGATTATCAGTTACTGTGAGAAATGGTTCAGGAAGGAAATTGAAATAACGCAAATGTATTTTATACAGCTCCGTGTCAATCTATTGTGCAAATTCAATGATCTCTTAATTCACTTATTTTCAAATCAAAAGGGATGCTCATATGTTAGTGTTCTCATATAGCCTGGGTACATGCAGAAATGCAACAGCGAGGATGCAGCACCCTGTCTGCTGCACCTCATTCATTTCTTCGCAATGAAATAAATGAAAATATAATATACTATTATATTAATATAATATTATATTTTGTCAGTTAATATCGTGTTATAAGTCACAAAGCCAAACACTATGCCACATTACAGAAAACCCACCCCATCTAAATATAAGAAGATTTTTCTGCAGGCATGTTTATTGTCCGACTGAGATTAACACTCCGAACCATATATGCTAGGTTATTTCAGTGAAATTTCTCTAACTACTTCTATAAAAAAAGACGTTAGGTGAGAACACCACACACACACACGCGCGCACACACACACACACGAGGCGGGCAGGTGTGCCAGGCAATCACCTTGACCCGAGCGACCTCGCCCGGAAACATGGAGAACAGGTGCTGAGCACGCTCCTTAATGCTTTTCCTACTGAACTCCCTCGTGCTCAGGGTGTTTGCCTTCTTCTGCTCGGGGACAGAAACGAGGGGGGGGGGGGGCAGCGATGAAGGCACACGTGAAGAAAGAAAACAGAAGTGGAAATGTGCACAAACACACACACACAAACAAACACAACTTTCAGGCCCTGCCAGAACAGGAGATTACTGTAGGCAGATCCAATGTGTTCCATTAAGTGATGTTTTAGACTGCTATTGCCAAATCTGCTCAGATCTCACAACAATGCCGATTAGTTTTTGTTTTGTGTTTTTTGTTGATGGTTTTCCAAGTTCACTAAGGGCTGGGATTGTCCATTCTGATGGCGTTCCATGACCCTGGAGAAGGGTTGGAGACAATTACCAAGAGACTTACATACCTGGCTTCTCTCTCTAAGGCCACTTTGCTTTAACCCCAAAGGTGAACTTTAACCTGCATTTTCCACATGCGGTAACAGACAGGGACGTACAAGTACCAATGCTAATCCCCAACGTGCAGTACACAAGTTCGGTTGTTGACGGCGGAGTTACACTAGAACACTGCATGCTGGTCACCTGTTCGATTTGCCCCTCCAGGTGTTTCTGACACAGGTGCCTCTCTGTTAGAGCAGGGGTCCTGAGGGTGGAGGAGGAGGTCTGGTCCTGAGAATCCCCTGCACCTGAGAACTCTTTCTGGGCGGCCGAGGGGTGTACCTGTGGCACTCTGAGGGGAATGATTGAGTGTATGTACTGGAGGTGGGGGCTGGAGCTGAAGCCAGAGGGACTGGGACAGGGGCTGGGGCTGGGGCTGGGGCTGGGGCTAAGGGGAGATGAGGGCCGCAGGTCACCTTTGGGAGTCTGGGACGAGGAGCCTGCAGACAGAAGCCTCAAGTAGATTGACGGCTGCAGGCAGAGGAACAACAACAACGACAACATCACCACAAGAGAATTAGGTGAGCAAAGCTAAAAGTTCACAAAGCCACCAACAGAGGGCGCGCTTCAGCATAAATCACACCAAAAGTGCCGGTGTTAGTAGGCACCTGGGCACAGAGGGAGAGGAACTGGGGGTTGGGACACCTGATAAGGAGTTTTTGGATCTGATGGTGTTAGTTGGATTACAGTGGCTTTATTAGGGGCCACTGGGAGTTCACTGGGATGCTGGGTGGGGTAAGGATGGAGTCTGACTGCCCAAGACTGTCTGTGTAGGGGCAGAGGTTGCCAACGTTACCTGCCACTTAGGCTTGGGTGGAGGAGAGGGAGGAGGGGGTTGGTCCTTAGGCTGGGCGTAGCGGGGATTCTCGGTCCAGTCCAGCGTGGAAGGCCGAGGCTGCGGATGGGGGCTTCCGAGGGAACCCGAGCCTGAATCAGAGTCCGAATCAGACTCGGACTCTGAATCCGACTTGACACACAGACACACACAGACACACACACATATTGGACAGACCAGGAAGTGAGGAAGAAGGAAATGAGGACAGCACAGGACAGGTACACAGTGCAGACAGGAAAATGGGGGACAGGTGTCTGTAGGTATTCCAGATGCTCTATGAGAAGAGCTCCACGGCAGTCATCTGAACGTTGCTGGGAAAGGTGGGATTCCCTCAAACCATATGGATCCCCCGTCAACCTTTGACCATTCAGAAACGTTTGACTCTCGCCGTTAACTTTTTAAAGCACCTTCTCCATTCAGCTTAAGGATCATGTGTGCATCTGAGCACTCACGCATGACCCACATCTCGCGTAATCCCGGAATTAAAGGTGAGACGCCTCCAGCTGTCACTAGCGGCCGCTAATCCCACGTATGCGGAGAGCGACAGGGAGAGAGAGAGAGAGAGCAATGGGGGGAGAGAGAGAGAGCGACAGGGGGAAGAGAGAGCTCCGTGCCACTGAGGAGTTGTAAAAACAGACACCTACAGAAGGCCATGTGGGCCATAATAGACTTACACAACATGGGCTGAGAAAGTGAAATAATGCAGAAATACTGAAGGGAACCAAAATCTGAACCCTATCTGAACCCTCGGGCCGGTTCTTCCACTGCGGCTGCGCGGCAAAGATGCCCACCCTGTACCCACCTCCCCAAGGGCTCCTGGAGGGCTGCTTATTCTTACCACACAAAGAAAGGCATTGACGGGGGATTAGGCTCACTGTTAAGTTACAGAATTGGATTGGAGAGCATTTGTCCGAGCCTTCAGCACCCCACCCCCCCTCTCCCAACCCCCCCCCCCCCCCCCCCCCCCCCCCACCCACTCTCCAATACAGAGAACCTTCCCTTTAAGCCACACTGTGATTTACACCAGTGTTCCTCACCCAACACACACATCGCACACAGTTTTGTGACGTAAAAAGAGAAAAGAAAAGAACGACATATAAGCAATCCCTCCGAAGGCAGGTGGGTAGCGATGGTGGTGTGTGCTCTTGTAGCAGTGAGGAAACCTAGGGCCAAATGAAAGAGGCGTGCTCAGAGGATGGTGGTGGAACGTGGCCTCACCTGTTTGCGTGGAACCCCCTTGGTGACATTCTCCCCCATCCGGCTCCACATGTTTGTCATGGAGCGGACAGAACCCTCACCAGAGGAGTTAGCCTGGCCACCGGACAGCTAGAAGTAGAAAGCACACACACGCACGCACACACACACACACAAAGAAAATGATGCCCACTGGAATACAACTCATGACCTGTCCATAAAACAATAGAAATAGTTATGTTTCAGTATCACAGTTCAGTGTCGAGTGGATTATGCTTTTATGATCAAGGTTCTGCAACTTGATCTAAAAGAGCACACACACCTCATCCAAATAGCTGCAATCCCGTCTCCGTTTGGCATTTTGGGAGTCAATGTCTTCCAGCTTCTTCTTATCCTTCACCAAAAAATGCTGTTAATTCTTTTCCAGCTCTTTTTTTAAAAAGAAGAATGTAGTGGAGGTCATTCAGAAGCTATAGGCAGGTTTAGCCTACCTTTGGGATCCTTTTCCGTGCCTGGCTGAGATTCATTAGGTTGTTAGCCTTTGATAAATAGTCCTCATGGTTTCCATTCTTCTCTTTGGCAGTACCTGAGAAGAACAATGTCAGTGTCTTGCCATAACTTGAGATATCTAATTACACAAACCTAATATGTGTATATATATATATATATATATATATAAAAGACAACTTCTCAAAGTCAGGTCCCCAAAATTTGATCAGGACCCAAACACTACTTGTGTTAAGAGAGGGGGAAAGAAGATACTACGATTAACAATAAATCCTACAACAATATCCTTTAAAACTGGTGAGGAGTTTTAAAGAAGAGATTTAAATCTCTCCGTCACACGCGCACACACACACACACACACACACACACAAATACTTTTATGTTCCAAGGCTGTCTAGGCACCAAGTGATCTTGCAGTGTAAGATGACCCTTGCTGGGACCACCCTGCATATCCCAGATACCAGACTTCCATAACTCTGACCACTAGGCCTTACACAACCAGCAATACTATCTGCTCTGCTGGATTAGAGTGGCCTATGCATAGCGCAAAATCTCATTTGACATGCCAGGCCATCATGTCCCAATGTATGGAGCCATTACGCATGAACGCTCACTAAAACACTGACGGTCTGATGACACTGCAAATGCTCCTTCTCCCATTAACACCTACACACACACACACCCTAGCAGCAGGAACACACAGGGGCAACACACAGGGGCAACTAGGTCAAGGCTTGTAGGAAGTGATGAGGTTGTCTTTAGACTGGAGGGGTTCAGAGGAGTTAAACTGAAGGGAGGGGGGTGAGGGAGTGACAAAACTGTAAGACTGAAAAGAAGGA
>JAGFZM010001610.1:25565-47352 GCA_017657215.1 Limnothrissa miodon
CCCTGGCCTACTGTAATACTAGCGGTGATTATTGTGTGGAGTGGGCGTGGCGGATGGGAATGGCGATAAGGTATTGTGTGTTTTCTGACGGGCCGGCCAGGTGAGACCAGCTGTCCCACACACAGCTGCATATCAGCAAAGGCAAACAGGACACCCAGCTATGACCTAACAAGGGAGCCAAAGCCACGGACACTGCACACAGGACAAAACTTAGCGCTAGCGACGAGCCGCCTTCTTATGAAGTGGGTTTTGCAACGTGCCTTTGGGCAGAGGTAAAGGTGACAGACATACAGACAACAGACTCCTGAGGGAAAATATGAACACACACACACACACACACACACACTCACTCACACACACACACAGGGTTGACAGACACATGGTACAGCCTGCTCGGGCAAGGTCCAGGGTCCCTGGCACTGGGAGAAAAAACAAAAACTAAAGACAGGCTCAGTTCAACGGGCTAATTTATCCCTCACCTCTGCGTCTGAAAGATCTGCGAACAGGTGCGCCGCGCTCCAGTGTAAACGAGTCCTTCTCACCATTAATGTATAAATGCTTCACCTGAAGAAAGGTCGAGAGGGGAAACATTGAAAAAATAAAACACAACACAGAGAAGTCCAGACGCACACACTTTACATTTACATACATTCATTTACTTCTCATCACTTTTTCCGGCAGTTTCTTATCTAGCCAAGCCAGACAGGAAGGCTAGTTAACACAGCCATACGTCTAATCCTGACCAGATCTTGAGAACGGAACTGATAGAACAGGCCTTACACCATCATAAAGACTAAATGGATCCCGTATACAATCCTAATGGCATTGATGGATGAGGTTTGACAGGCCCATTTAGTGCTACTCTGCTCACCTGGTGGGGTAGCACACAGCTGGAGTTGAGGTTGGGGTACCGCGTTACGGGGTCAATCGTGTACTGTTCGATATTCTTTGAAATGGTACTTGGGGTGGTTTGCGGGAGCAGCCTGTAGATGCTTTCCCTATATGTAACCCAGACAAGGAAACAAAGAAGGATTCAATTCAGCACCAAAGGTCATTGAGAAGCATTGCCTGATATTTAATATTGTATGTATGCATTTTATTTATTTATGTGTATGTGTGTGTGCGCGCATCTATGTGCACATGTGAGTGTGAATGTGTGTGTTTGTGTGTGTAAATAGGGACCATTGAGGTGCTGATGCCAGCAGTGTCACCTCTCTGAGAGGATGTCCAGAGGGTCTCTACCCTGCGCCCAGCCTCGCACCATCCACGCCGCGTCAAAGGCCGCCAGGAACCCGCGGGCACAGCCAGTCCCCATTGGCCAAAAGGGCTGCACAAAACAGCAGCAGGCCAATCCCGTTACAGCACACACTCCTAACAGGCCAATCACGTTTCAGCACATACTGCTTACAGGCCAAACACATTACAGCACACACTCCTAACATGCATATGTGGATATTTAAATAACACTGATTTATTCACACCAGATTTCTCCTTTAAAGCCACGTTCCCGAGAGCAATTTACCCCCATAGAGGCATCTCTGGGACTAAAAGTAGTGCCAGGGGAGAGATTGTACCGTCCCACAACACCACCTGATTTTCCCCTATATTTACCCTGGCAGTAGATCCCAACACTGGCTGGTGACGAGCAACTCCCCAAAGTTTGAAATGGCCACGGTTACCTCCAACAGACTGTCCCCTACGAGGGCAACAAGCAGCTGATGGCCAGCCTTCTCACGGATGAGTGCTGCATTCTCTGACGCATACATGCTGGTGAAGTCAAACATGGCCACGTCCGGCTGGTTGTAGTGGTTGATGGCGTAGTCCAGAGAGGGCAGCTGGTAGTTGGTGCCGAAGTCGGCAGCCTCGCGTGCGTACGACAGCAGCGCTTCCTGGTTGACGTTATCGATGTTTAGGAGTTTGTCCGTCTCAATGTAGTCCTACAGTGCAAATGAGTATAAGATCAGTTAATAATATCAGTAGAATGCTAGTATAAAACACTAATAGTAGCAGAACACTAACCCACACTCAAATGTACACACACACACCTATTTTTTACACACACTCAATAAATGACTGCACATCAAAAATGAATGTGATTCAAAGCCATTTTATTCTACCAAAATACATTGTGAAACTAGTACACAGAGGAAATGAAAAGGAGGCATTTGAATGACAAACCCATATAATTTGCACGACTACCAAATACTCCTAACTGTTAAAGGGTAAGTGGCCACTTCTAACTTGCATTGAATCAGACTCAGAAATAGTTCCACAAAATGATTAATTTGTCAATTTAGGAGGTGCGAGAATGGACAAGATTATAATTGGACATGATTTGGAGCATTTTGGATAAGAAAAATATTTGACTGGAGAATGTGAAAAGGGGCAAGGACATTTACATCAATGTCTCCACTGCACATGAAGCTGCCATTATTACACGACAGAATTTTGTCATGAAGTGCAGCCTTCATCTGCAGATCTCTCTCTCTCTCTCTCTCTCTCTCTCTCTCACACACACACACACCAAAGTAAGAGTTACATGGGACTACACTAAAGGGAGTATTGAAAGTTGAACAGAGGAGGGGATGGATTGCTTTAGGAGTGAACTAAGAGGCCACTTCCTGATAGAGTTTCATCTAATGATCATCTAAATTCATTCCGAACTCAGTCACTCCACAACTACTAATCCCCTCACAGCTCATAACATCCTACAGGCCTCATCCTTCTCCAGAGTCATCACACACTCCCACATACACACAGGCCAGTGCCTGCTGCTGCAGAAGTCTCTCTCTCTCTCACACACACACCACCTGCTTTAGTGAATGATGCCACCCTGGGGTAGTCTAATGAAAGGCAACTATTATACTATGCCCCAATGGAAAACATCACAGCAGAGTGTGCGCACGCACACACACACAAACGCGACAAGCTGCCAATTTAGGGGGACAGATTTATCTCCACACAGCTATAACTGTGCAGTCACACGAACTGCTATATTTGGTCTGTCAGCTTCTATTGTCCATACCATCACTAACCCCCCCCCCCCCCCCCCCCCCCACACACACACACACAGGGTTTGGCTACACTACCAGCGCAAAGGAGCAGAGCTGAGAAAAGGCTACGTTTCCATGACAGAGCAACAGCCATGCAGACCTTGTGTGTGTGTGTGTGTGTGTGTGTGTTCTGGGGGGAGGTGTGCATTTCACTACTCACATTTATTATGACCCCCTTGCTCAGGAGGCTCTGTTTCTTTGCAGTCATCACAAAGTAGTGGGTGTCGTCCTTGTAGTACACAATGTTCTCCAGATCGATCCCTGCATGCACAGAGCACAACAAATGCGCTGACTAGCGCTGCATAGTGTGGTCGTTTCTATGTTAAGGCCTTGGGCCTATTTAGCTGCCCCAGTTGGCCCCAGGGAGGTCGCGAAGAGTGCGCTGGTGACGGTTGAATTCCAGCAGCGTAAATCAGACTGAAAACAGCAGAAGCACAAGCCCTAGCCTGTGTGTCCCTGAAGTCTACATGAGGTTGCACAGACAGGAAATAAACATTTCAGACAGATTTCAGGGCTTTCTGTAATGGCAAACGGAAATGCATACAACCTGGGCTAGATCTGTTAGTTTGATCCATATTAACAACAGGTTTAGCAACTTCGCTAAATCCTTGCTAATGTGCCAATGCAGCGGAGCGGTACAGGATGTACAACTGTCTGTTCATTAGCTCCCATTTCTTCCTGGTAGTACCACAGCTTGACACAGATTGTAGAGGCTCAGACGATTACCCGTTTCTTCCTTGAGGTCCAGAAAGAACTTCTGATTAAAGATGAAGGCCACGCCGCTGATCTCCTCCACCTTAGCCTCAGCCGTGGTGTGGCGGTTGACAAAGTTGGCAGTGATCGCGATGGCCAGCTTCCCACGAAACTCCTTCCTTCGAAAGCCTGGGGGAGGGAGAGGGAGAGGGAGAGGGGGAGAGAGAGAGAGAGAGAGCCACAAATTAAGGTCTGTTCTATATGGACAGGAGCATCACATACATACCCACAGTGGACGCTTACACACGCACACAAACGCACACGTTTGAGAGACATCAGTACACGCCTGGACTGTGCTCAGACTACGAGCAGGTTTCCCATAGTCTGAGACCTGGAGCTGAGGTCACATTAAGGTTGGCGTTGAGGTTGCCTCCAACACATTTTTCGTCACTTTTAGGTTAAATGTCCTAAAAGGACAAATCTTTAATCCATAGCCCTGTTAGCTGAGGTCAATGAGAGCGGTCGACAGGAGAAAGAATGAGGAAACAGACTAATAGCGAACTTGCAGGTAACATTACATATATTACAATATTTATTTAGCAAAGATTAGCCATCAAGCTTCATAAAAGAAATCTTAGAAGAAATATCACTGAGGGAGAGGGAGGGGGAGGGGGGAGGATGAGGATGCAGAAGTAGTCAAGTGCAGAATGGGAGAGTGCAGAAGAGGGGGGGTGTGTGCTGGCACTTTGTAGGCTAGCAATGGTGATTTGAATTTGACGCGTGCAGCCAGAGGAAGCCAGTGCAGCTCAACACAGCATAAAGTGAGGACATGTTGGGCTGATTGAAGACCAGATGTGCAGACACATTCTGGACCATCCGTTCCCCTTTCACAGCACAGGCTGCAAGGCCTACTGGTGGGACATAGCAGTGGTGATAACCATAGTTGGTACTGGGTGGCTTGTTGGATATGGTCTAATCTTTCTCATGGTGAATAATGCAAAGGAGAGAGTGACAAAAGCAACATGATCTTTAAAAGTCAACCGGTCATCAACCATGACGTCTAGGTTTCTGTGTTGATGGAGGCAAGAGATAAGGAGTCAATTTTGATGCAGTCTTCATGATGTATGGTGGGAAAATCAGTTGAACTGAACATATGCAGTTTTATTTTCCTTTGCCCGACACTGAAAAAGAGAGATACCTGAAACATGCGACTACAGGCAATAAAAGTTCTACAAGACTGGAGTGCTGTCCTTTCTTCTAAATAATTTTACTTTTTCCTATTTAGTTAGCATTAGCTGTCAATTCATTACGTCTGGTTTGAGTCATGGGTTGCTACGTCTGTAGAAAAAAAGAACAAGATGCTAATGGGCCGAATCAATTTCACCTCTAAATCCTAACAGTGAACTCTTGGGTTCCTGGTTTTAGTCAGCAGCCTAACTATTCTAGTCATTCCATAGAATCCCAACAATGTTACACCCAACAGTGTTAAAGACAGCCCTCATCACATTGGTGTCCTGCATGCACTTACTGTCAACACAGTGCTGAATACGTTCTTATTTCAATTAACTTTAAATCTGTCCAAATCAATAATAATAATAATAATAATAATAATAATAATAATAATAATAATAACTTGAATTTATATACTGGTATAGTTGTATTCCTACATAAGCCTACCTAATAGGTTGAGACTGTACCAATTGTTAGAAATGTTATTTTATTCATACTTTGTGACCAGTTAGTAAAATTATTAGTTTTATAGCGTTTATAGCTTCCTATTTATAAATTTCACAATGCCTTTGAGCGTACTGTAAAATTCGACCATTTATTTTTTTCCATACTTTATTAAGACTTTCACACAAAATTCAAGACTTTACAAGGTCTGGAAAACAGTGTTTCAAAACTCCATACAGTACGTATTAAGACTTTCAAGACATGCACAAGCACCTTGATAATAATAATAATAATAATAATAATAATAATAACAACAATAACAACAACAACAACAATTTGTCTCCTGCTTTTGACAGATACTAACAAAAATTACCTTTGGGATTTCCAATTGTAACCGAAATAACTCGGCAACAACTTTACAACTATAGGTGTCGGTAACCCATTAAAACTTTAGCACATTCACATGACTCAACACCACCAGCAAGTCTAGAGAGCAAGTGGCAATGCTGTCCATTTTAGCATGGTTCAAAGGTCATCATGTGCACAGGAGGCAATGGATGAACAATAGTTTTTTTGGCTCTCAAGGGAGGCGGACCAATTTCCCTCCCCTCCAGCCCTGACCTTCCCCTTCTTCAGCACTCTCATCTCATCTAATGTGTTGGACCATGAGAGACTCTCACAGCCCTGCTCACCGAACCAAGAAAAATCATGGATTTGATCAGCTGGTCTCTCAATGCAATTGACACCATTTTCTCGAAGAGAAACGCAGGTTCGGGGGAACCTGATTGGATTAGGCATTGGCCTGGGTTACTGAATACTTAAGAAAACGGTGACAGCCCCTCAAAATCCCACCAGGCTGGCCAGAATGATTGATGAGAGCTGTAGGAGCTCAGAATGACACTAGAAAGTAAATTAGACATTGCAGTTGGAGCAATTTGGACGATGGATTGCAATTTGGAGAAATTGGGACTCATCATCACAAAATAGATAACATCTTGGAGAAACTTACATTTTTGAAAAGGCTTTTGGAGAGACCAGAAAATTACAGCTTCTCAGCCAAAACTACAACAATTTTCACCATCTTCATTCCGGCTCGCCTAATCAGTCCTGTGGCCTTGACTGGGCTGCTGCTGAAATAACAACTCCTCTGGAAGAACTAGGCTGAGAGACTCCTGCATTGCTGCGTTGTAGCGAGCAGCAGGGCTCTGAAAGGGCACTTTTCAGACGTCTCAGAATGTGGAACAGACAGTAAATGCCACGTCCCAACGACTGCTGATTGTGGCCTAAAACAGTACTTGAGGGAGTTGTACAGCATGTACTTCAGGTCATTTCAACTGGACTTGTACTTCATGGTTATTGGTAAAAAAAAAATGAGAAAATGCTCAATATATTTAAAGCAAGACAAACTAAAATCAATCCAAAAGATTTTCTAAAGAAACGTGGATGTTTTTAGCTGATTCAGAAGATCTAATCTAGTCAATGACCAAAGGTCTTTACAGTAACTGAGTGAGTTATGTTTGGCATGAGTAAAATGGTTGACACAGGGCCAGCATGACACACCTTATATCTATGAAAGGCCTATAAAACATTCAGGTCTATGAACCACTACAGCTGGGTATTGTTAGCTTCCTATTTTTATCCCCATGGTCGCTACACATGGATGAGGCGCAAGTCGCCCACAACGCCAACACACACTCACCATCTAGAGTGTTCCGGCGGCCGTCTGCCCCGATTACCACGTCAAAGTCAAAGTTGGCCACTGGGTTATCCGCTGGACGGATCTCTGCCCTCCATCCAGGCCCTGAGGGGGAGAGACAGAGGGATGGAGAGAAAGAGAGAGAGGGGTCAAGTCTCTGGCACCAGCAGGATGTCTGCCCTGACCAGTAATCAATCTCATTTCTCTCTACGACAGGGTCTCCCTATTCACATACAGAATGTATTTATGCCCTTCACAAACATAGTTTCTGGTAATGCTAAAACTATCATGGAGGGTATGCACATACTCTACCTCCTCTCTCCACAAACACACACACACACACACACACACAACCATTCAGTAGACTCAGAAACATTTCGAGCACATGAATATGTAAGTACAGTAAATCCTAGTAAAAACAGTGAACAGAGGCTGATGTGTGTGCATTACAGAGAAGGTGCCAAAGACCTCTGTGACACCGGGCCTATATATAGAGCAAGTCTGGAGGGTTTATCCGTCCCACAATGCCAGGGGTTGAGTGGCGATGACGCGCATGAGAAACGGAAACCCTCTTGATATCAGCCGCATGCATGTGCAAACTCGGAGTTAGTATCAGGGCATGGAAAAATGTCGTTTTGTCCATTTGGAGTATGTCATCGTTGTGGGAAAACAGAGGCCAAAAAAAAAGAAAACCAATACGGCGTTGCTCAATTTAGACACGCTTCCTATTTTTAACATGGTCCTGCCAACTATGCAGCAATGGGCTACTTGTCACAGTGTCACCAGACCCAAGTGAGAGAGTCAGATCTCGCTGGGTAGGCTTCCTAGGACCTAAGCAAAGTACTACAGAGATAAAACCGTTTCATGGATATGTAATGACTCAGAAATACAAGGCTACAAAAAAAAAACAGTTTTGCCTTGCCCCTGTTGCTCATTAGTGCTCTCAACTGTGAAGTCCTACAATACATGACTTTTGTATTATCAACTATATAAATAAAAATTGAACTGAAAGAGTGAGGCAAAATGGCACTCAAATGGCACTCAACCGAAGAGAATTCAAACACATATTTACCGTCACTGCCCTGATCCTCTGGAGGCTCCAGAAGCTGGACAAATTCCACTTTGACGTGGACCTCCACACCAACAATAAGGGCAATCTTTAGCAGCATGAGCTGGAGCTGGCGAATACCTGGGAGAGACAGAGACACACACACACACGCACACGCACACATGCACGCACGCACACACGCAACCCAAGAGCCAACAAAGGACATTACTAGGAGTTGTGTGTCTATTGTTAGAGAGAGTCCGCTACTTTGAGCTTTCTCATCTGACAGAAGCAACAGTGTGTCAGTGATTACTCTGAAACAAACCCACTTTGAATATAACAAAGAGAGAAATGGTAACGCACACAGACAGACATGGAGACACAGAGACAGACGCAGACACAGACACACACAAACAAGCATCTGTAGGGCACTTCATACTTCAGTGTGGCTTACATGGATTACACCAATCTCTGGCAGTGAGCGGGCTAGTCTATCTGCTCCGCTCAGACGTCCCTCACAGACAGATTTGCTGGCAGAGCGATAAAGTGCCTACAGATAGCAGGGCCTAATTTAACAGTCAAATTTAAGGGTACGGCCTGAGAGAATCAAAACAGGAAGCATGGAAGGAGGGAGGGAGGGATAGAGGGCTTTGAATCAGGCCAATGTGAGCCTAAAGCAAGCTTTAAGGGACACACAACATGGACGTTGACTCCCAACATATAGCTTTGGGACAGGTATGCATGTTTAGTGATGGACGCCACTCACTGATGTGGTCGATGGCTCCCGCGCAGAACTTGCCATAGAACTTCTTAGCACCGAGCTCCTTGAGGTCGTGTATGGTGTAGGGCCAAAGGTGCAGCACATTGTTCCGGGAGAAGGTGTCTCGCTTCTCGATCACGACCACCTTGGCTCCCAGAAGGGCCAACTCGATAGCCGTGCGAAGGCCACAGGGCCCGCCACCAATGATCAGACACTAGGAGACGAGCAGAGAGAAGACTTCTTTAAATGTATGACAAAACAGACTTTCCTTTGCAATTGCTAGTAACTGCAAGTAATCCAAAACCGAGGCACTCAGGTATTTATAAGTCCCTTATTTTAAAGGGAAAGCTACATGTAGGCCAACACGTTTTGACTCACAAAGAATTCTAAAGACAAACCTTTACTTTGAAAAATGAACAATTATTTTTTGGTGTGTGTGTGTGTGTGTGTGTGTGTGTGTGTGTATATATATATTATTACTTTTCATTTATCTTATGAGGAGACAATAAAACACAAAGAATTTTACTCTCCAATACACCTACAGTATAATGAGATGTAATAAAAGAAATCTTGAATCTTGAATATATATATAAAAAAATGTGTCTGCGTCTGTCTCCGTGTCTGCCTGTGTCTGTGCCTGTGTGTGTGTATTACCATATCTCTCTTTTAGCATGTACACAACTGGCTTATGATAATTGTTTTTAAACACTTGGAAAGCTGAAGGCTTCAAATAACACATGCACCACAAGGTAATTACATCGAAGACTACTGCATACAGCACCTCTTTAGGAACCGCAGAGGTACGCAATCAAAATGAAATTTCATTTTTAAACATCCTAATTGAGATGTGAAGATTATGAATTTTGCATACTCTTCACATCACAAATGATTTTTGCCATGATCAAGCAGTTCTATGTAACTGTAAATCTTTTATTAACAATAGGTTGATTATTAAATTATTACAAAACAGGAGCAATAAATCAGTGACTGATCAGTGAGGCCCGAGCTTCCACAAAAATAAACACCATGACATTCCCAAAACAGGAAATGAATGAACAAGATCATAGCAGTGAGATACAAAGTAGCTGAAAATCCATAAGGGGAAAATGGAGACAAGAAACATTAGATGTACTGGCTAACAATATAAGCCAGTAAAAATCCTATGATAAGGGCACGTTACTCAGAACAACGCCCATCAACTATATAAGGAGGCCTGGAGCAATCGGACTTGCCTCTGATCAAACAACAACGCAAGTCTCTTCCATGTTTGGTCAATCACAGGTACCTCATTGTCCCAACAGAGATAAGCTCTACAGTACCTGTATCTCACAACCATGGTGTGGAAGCGGGCCTGTTGAAGCCACAGCTAGACTAGCAGTCATCTTATAACCCATCTTACAGCATCTTATTGTAAATCTCTATGCATCACACTGATGGGGGAGGGGTTCCTGTGGGGCTCAGTTGGCCTTGCAGAGAGCACACAGGAAATACTGCTCCCGTCTCAATCACCAATGAGCACTTCAGATTTACATTCAGCAACACACCCATCTATGTACACCTCCATCCACTCTATGTTTCAGGCCAAACATCACTGAGCACACGCTCAAAGAGGAAGAGGAAACAAGCGGAGAGGCAAATGTGGAACGCTCCACTGGAAAGATAGACGTGCAGCATTATTGTTTTTGAACAGATGTCTACTATGATAGAAGAAGAATGCAAATTTTCTCTGCTTGAAGCAAAACTATGCTAATCGGCATTTTATCAGATGTGCATGCGCGTGTATATGTGTGTGTGTGAGTGTGTGTGTGTGTGTGTGTGCTTGGGGGGTTAGGGTGACAATGCAATAAGTTCAAACATTTCTACAGGTAGTTTATGGTAATGATAAAAGCATCCCTTTTATAGTCTCAATGTAATAATATAAATGATAACGTAATCTATGGGAAGTCAATAATTTATGAATAAATGTAGGCTACTTGAACCATATTCAACATCTACCAGGGTTAGTTGGCATTTTGTCTGTTCCCCAAGACATATCACTATCTCAGCATAGCTACACACTGATGTGCGGAACAACTACTGTAAGCTACACACTGATGTGCGGAACAACTACTGTAAGCTAAAGAATCTGATGTTTGAGGAAGACGGAACTAGCCTGGACTCAGCACTAGCATCCTTCCATTTTACCTGTCTCAAGGTCCTGGAGGGTACATAATGGACAGAATATTCATTCCAATCTAACAAAAAAAATAAAACATCTCAGACACAGGTATGTCCAAAACAAAACAAAAAAAGTGCATTGGCCTTACCCTGGTGTCCGTGCAGGCATTGCCTTTATTGTACTCTTTGTGGCTGGCTCTCTTGTCTAGCTTATTCCACAGTGGCTCAGCCTTCCACGAGGTGACTGCCGTCTTCAGGTTGCGGTAGAAGGCACTGTAATCAGACGGGTCCAGGTCCAACTGGCGACACAGTATGCTGAAGGCCTGTAGGGTGCTTTTGCACGTGGCTGCCTGGATAAAGGTCTCGAAGAGCTGCCCGGCTTGATCATCTAGTTCGCCCATCTTTCGAGTCCACGGCACTCGCTGCCTTGTGTTCTCTTAGCAGCCACTCAAGTCTTCAGATCCAGGACAAGTGTTGTGAACATTCCCAATCAAGACTCTGGCAAAACAAAGAGCAACGACACACAGCGTCAATGATCAAGTTGGCTTAATCTGAGGATGCCTTCAACAGCTGGTCTGTGTTTAAGTCAGTCAAGAAGGAGTCACCCGCTATAAGTGGCCATGCCGGCTCAATGCTGATCTGATTAGGCCTAACCCTCACTCATCTGGGGCAACTTTTCCAAAACAACTGTTCCCCTTCAAACCAAGCTCCCAGCCAGACTGACACAACCCATTTTTGAGGCGTATTTAGAGTGACTTACAAGTCTGAACTGTTTGACAGGATTAGGAAAGTGCTCGGCAGGTCAGACAGAACAAAGGTATTTTAGCGCACAAATTAGGGTGGAATGTGGCGTTCATAGCCAAGTCCCCACAGTGCCTTTGCAACAAAAGCAGATCTCTCCAACAATTATAATTACAATAAACCCACAGTCGAAATAAATTCAAAAATATGATCACAGACAAATCACTGTTTACACAACGCATATAAAACAAAAGATATTCAGCGAACATACAGTATTCAGTGGCAAACGCACCATCTCTTAAGCTAATCACTGTCAATGTAAACATTCATTCTGCTTCTGCCATTCTTCCTTTTATACCAGATCTTTTCAGGAGCATGGAGATCCACTACGTCATTGAGTCATTGTGATTTCTGCTTAAAAGGCCATATCTCAACTAGCTGTCCAATGATTGGCCAGCAGCAATAACTTGTCAGAAATGAGTCAGTGCTTTATTATATGCTGCATAACGCGTATTATTACGCCTGTGTGTCAGTACCTCACTACTTCAAAAGGTCAACTCCATATTTAAGTGCAAAAGCAAGCCTTTTATAGTCTCAGCATACAGGATGGGAGACTGAAATTATGGTTCAAAGTTCAAGGTTCAAACGGTTTCTTGTTCATTGAAGATCCTAACGTAAAACATGTTTTGAAATGGCAGAAATGAAGAGTATCAGCTTCATGAAAGAGACAATATATGAAGGACAAATAATCAAATAAATGATCATTGGTCTGTAGGGGTTCAGGATCAATGCAGCCTACGGACTCAGACGTTGAGTTTGAGACTGTGGTTGATTTAAAGTCTGGACTCAAAGTGCAGTTAATAATTTATGTTTTATTATATTACAAACCACAGTCTTCTACAAAGCTGGAGGGCAGACAAGTGATTTAACTAGCAAAACTAAAACATGGAAAATATCTCAATTTGCATAAATCTGCCATGTGGCCAAGTTGTATGTAGGCCCTTATCCTAAGCCGCCTCACTCTCACAGCACACACTGATGTGCCAAGCATCTGATCTATACAATCTGATGAAACAAGGAAGAGGCCTGCATTAGCTATAAACTTAGCAAAGCTCCAGTTAAGAGGAAATTTCACAGACAGAACAGGGACTTTAGACAGCTGGCCGAGGCAAGGCCAAGCTAGTTAGCAAAAGGTACACTAAATTACTTTTTCCGTTTTTTTTTTTATTAATGTTTGTAAAATATTCATGTTTCCACCATTTACAAAGGTATATGTACAGAAGTCTATTGATCACAGCTAAAGCATGAAGTTGTCCAATTTTGGAGTGACCCAGTTGGAGAGGGAATCGCTGGGATAAGAAAAACTCCAGAAGAAGCTTCATATACCGTCTACAGCTGCAGCCCCTTTCCCTTTTCTCCCCTTCGCTGGGCCAATGGAAAGCTACTGCTCTCAGAGGCCTAACTGGGTTCGGCAGCTAGCTTCAGCATCTCCTGAGCCACTGTGTAGACGCAATACCCGTAGACCATTGCCTCCCCCTTACGTTTCTTAAACATGCTCTGACCCCAACCCCCAAATCCACCCCTAACCCCCCTCTTCAGCTGCCAGGCTTCATGGGAATCCAGTCGGCAGAACGCAGTGATGTAATGAAGCCTGACCCCAAACATTTCCCATGTTGGACCTTTTCTACTGCAATCTCTACGGTTGCCTTGGACACCCAGACGACAGCCTATAAGCACCAGGCAGTGTGGTCCAGGAAGTGCACTGGATGGCTTCTGTCTATATTTGACTTGAGCAGTTCAACACACCATGGGAGTTTTCAAAGGAAATGCCAAACGCTATCTGTCTCGAAAATCTCCCTCTATTTGAGGTAATGGGTCAAGTTGTTTTACACTAAAAGGAACCTAGAACCATGTCTAAGGCTTCATTAAAGGCACAGGAACCATGAGACATTCTCACATCCACTCTGCAGGCTTCACTTGCACACCACGAAATCAAAATTTAGAGAACAACAATGAAAAACACCAAGTGCCAAAGGGCTTTAAAGCTAAATAATGGGAAAGTACAGAGCCAAGCTCCATCTCCAACCCTGTCACTGTTCAGTGGGAGAGTAATTCCCATGAGCAGTGGTGTGACAAAGCCAACATTCCAGACTTCCTAAGGTTAAATGCACGACCCAAGCTTGCCTTGAGAGTCGGAGCAAAGGGAGAAACCCTGACCTGCACAAACACTAGTGCTAGCAAACATGGGCTGCTGTACAAGACGTGCTAGCAAAAGGGGAGGGGGTGTGGGGGAGTAACAAACAAATACAGGTAAGGAGAGAGCATTGTACTCATTTGGGCTGGGGTTCTAATTTGCTCTATAGCAACGGAATTGTATTACATTAACCCAGATTGTAAGCCCAACGACCTAGAAGTTTCACAAATAACCCAGTTCAACAGTGCAGCATGGCATGAGCAACAATGGAAACTTTTGGGTTTGCCAATGAAAGACAGTTTACACCAATTATGTCATTTGTCTGCTTTACAGTACTGCAAGTCTACAAAGAAGTATATATAATGTTCCTCTCAATTATAATCACCATACTTAGAGTGTTTCTGTACTCAAGTCTGTTACGAGGAATGCCAGGTGTCTGCAAGGCTCTTGTACTGTGAACCACCTGACACTGACTTGCAGTACAGACAGATTAGCCACTTTGTAGAGGGTAACATTTTAGGACAAATCACTGCTTCACCATGGGACAAGAAACTTCCAGAGAACTGGTTGCGCCAACCACCACCAAACACACTCACTCAATACTATGTCTAACACGTTTGGAATGGTGTGAGAATCAATCTCTCTCTCTGACACACACAAAGTTCATATACATCAGTCAAACGTAGCTTTTAATACTTCTTAAGCATCAGCCCTAATTGATGTGCTAAGCGACTGCTGGGATATCGTTAAAGTGGAATATAGGTCATGGTGCAACGGCAGTGGCTCTAATGACCATACGAAATTGTCTTCATTATCATCATTTGGCAAGTAGATTTAGTCTTGCCACATTTAAAAAAAAAAAACAAAACAGGGAACACCCAAAATTTTAAGGATACGTTAAAAGAAGAGAGGTTTTTATGGAAGCAGTAGGCATGTCCCAACTTCCAGGGAATCAAAAAAGTAAGTGTGAATTAAACGAGAAATCAGAAAAAACGGTGGTCCTGCCCACACAATGGAGGGCTCCTGTAGGATACAGCTACAGCTAAGGTACACACAGTGGATAGCTGCTGTAGGGCACAGCTCCCAAGCTCAGAAATAAGCCTCTCAGAACAGGGCAGTGTGTGATCCCACTGAATCAGAACTCACACACACTTCCCGAGATGTCACTACCAACTTTAGCCTTGAACCAATACCATTCAATACTGAAGACAATTTTTTTGACTGCAATAGAGGAAAACCTTTATAAAGGACTTTTTTCTTGGGCATATTCAGGAGGAGTGTGTGTGTGTGTGTGTGTGTGTGTGTGCAGCCTTCACAAGACATCTGCTCAGAATAGACAGGTTTCAAGTTTCTGGCTGAAGCCCAGTGGGTTGCACACTTAACTCAAATCCTTCAACCTATAGCACCAAGTGTCAACTCAAACAAACAACTGATGATCACCAATCAAAGTGTTCAACACTGGTTTTCAATGTGTTTTTCAGTGCATTTTCAGTGGATCGCAACTCTCAACGTGATACCGAGTAGACCTACAACAGCACATATACAGTAAGACCTAACGTTTTTAGTCAGTAATATTGTCAAACATGGCATGTTCACACCTCAGCACAGGAAAGGGTCAAAAAAGGAAGGACCCCTGATCCCGTCCCAAAATTGCACTTGTCTGGGGCGTCTAGATATACTCGTATCTGCGGATATGATTCTAGGATTCCTACTTGCTAAGCTGCTTTAGCCTGCTCATCCAGTTTGTGGTGACAGATGATATCCCCTCTGACTCAGATCCTCAAGAGAGGGGTACATGTACAGGGAATGGACTGATCGAGATGACTGACACAGCAGAGGAGGTTTGCAGGAAGTGGAACGGTAGGAACAGTAAAAAGTGAAACTTTGCAGCTTCACACAAGCAAGGCAAAGCCCATGCAAACAAAGCTTTCCTTGTGATCCTATGCAAAGGGAAGTTTCCACAGTTTGCTGCCTGGGGCATAACAATACTAAATAAAAAAAAAAATGATTTTTTTTATACAGCCTTAAGCAAGCACACAAGATCATTCCTTCTGTCTAACTCTTCCCACCTTTCTTCTTTCTGTAGGCCTATATTTTATTCACAGAATTAAGAAGACTTGGAAAATGCATGTAGTGTAGCAGACACCAAAACAAAATTTTCCTACACTACATGCAGTGTCATTCTTGGTTACAACAGGAAATGAAGGCCGTAAATCCACCTCATTTTATGCAGATTTAAAGTTTGAAGTGTTGACCAGTCAAACATTGTCTTGTCTAGGCCAATTACTTAGTCAGTGTATAACAGAACCATGTATACCAGGACTTTGAAAACAAACACTGAAAGAGCTCAGACACCAAAACTTTCAAGTCTATTTGTGATGTTGCTCATTGGTACTCTTTGTTGTGAAGTGCTATGAGACATGTCTTTTGTAAAATGCGCTATACAAATAAATTAAATTGAAGAATTACTAGAAATATATATATTTTAATAAACCTCATTAGGAGTCCAACTACAATTGGTTTGTTTTGAGTTGATTAAATAACAACGGAATATCTTATAATCATCTTCTAAAAATGATTTTTGCATATTTGAGGATTTCGCATCTTAATTCTTTATCATACAATTAAGTTCCAAAAATAAACTACACTAGACAACAAAGGCCAGGTAACTTATGTCAATTGTATGTCAACAATCAACAAAAAGGGGAATTTGTCATACCTATTCCTGCACTGACTCCTTTCTCTATCTTTGTGGAGAGAGTTGAACAGTGCTTCTGACAGCTAGCCATATGGCACAGCAGTGAGGGTGACACCATCAGTAGCACTTGGTGTATTTTTGTCGTTCCGTCTCTTGATAGGCCGCCCTTATAAGTCTGCTGCTTGTACCAGGAAATGCGTAATTGTGTAAATGTTGGTGCCGTTATACCAGTGGCATTTGATTGTGAACACCTAAAAAAGTGCAGGATTCCTACATGGGCCTAGCTGGTGTGAGCCATGGTTAGTGTAAAACTGAATTGACTGGGTGAACAGGAAAATGTAATCAATTTATTCCGCAGCTTCCGATAGAAGTGTTATTGTTCTCATGTGTACAAGTCCAAGACCCATTTCAAAAACGTACACACAGCAGTTAAAAAGAGTTAACCTATGACCAATGATTTGAACTGCAGCCTAAGGTCATCATCCACCTCCTAGTCTGACTCGAGTCAAAAAGCGCTGTCATACCCAATCAAGTAACAAACCTCCTGGTAGACTTCCCAATTGAAACCATAACAGTAATAGCCAGTAGTACCCAGTTACATGGTATAGAGAAATGAATAATGGGGCCAATCATGTTCCATCTTGCAAAAACACCACACTTAACCCACCATAACCCATTACAGAATACTGCCACAAACACCTATTACAGAAAACAAGACAGCTGTTTTGGCAAACTCTTACCTCCACTAACACCGGCAAGATTAACACCATTTAGTCAGCGAGAAGGAGGACACGTGCAGAACAAAAGGCTTCCAATTCATTAAGATTTATTTCATCTATTTCCGATTAATAAATATCTGACGCAGGTAGGCCTAATTATTTGTAATCTCCTTAACGTATCAGAAGGGATGTGTCTGAAACCTTCTTACATGCACAAACACACCAACACACTGTTTTACTTTGGTAGATCTAGCGTTAGCCTAATGTAGACCAGTTGCCTTGCGAATTTGTAAATTACAATAAAATATATTATACTGATCAAATATTAATGAACTGAAACTACAGTCAGAAAGTGTAACCGCATACTCGAAATACAAGCCGAACACGTCCTTAACTCAGAATTAAATTTTAATAGGCTGTATGTTTCATTGAAAATGATCGCAAGACTTCGTTGAAGTCTTCTGTTCTCACAATAGCAGCCCCATAGCGCTTGGCTACAGGTTTGTGCCTACATAACATTGTGTATGTGATGACTCTAGACTAGGCGTTAACTTGTAACGTTAGATCTACACGCTTAAGGAAAACGTGCTGCTCTGTGAACTTACTTATCTTATCTTCAGGTGTGAGTTTACTTCAGAGACATCGGCTTTGATCAGTCCCATTAGTATGCTCCAAAGAAAACCATTGCCCGTGTTTAAATGTTGAATTATTTCATTAACAACCTGCGAAATTCAAAATGACTTCACAATTAAGCTACCTCTACACGTCAGTTGAACCTTATTTGTTTGAGAGCGGAAAGTCTGGTGCCTCTCATATTATCTTCAAGGCGGTGCTTAGGCGATAGGGCGTCCAATGGGAAGTTTGGCGATAAACTTGGAACGCAAACCTCTTGGCCAATCCCCGGATTAATTGTCAGCAACCCTTCTTTGCGGGGCCAGACTTCACAACATAAACAGTAATTTTATCACAACTGGGATTTAGTTTAGATATGATATAGGCCTATTACAAGATCTGTTGGGGGGTTCTCCAGGGAGAATGGGTTCTTTCACATAAAAGTTCGCCCCTATTATTAATATGATATAATACAGCACAAAAATACAAAAAATAGGCCTACATGTAGTTGCCACATTTCAAAATATACGGTCTTAATAAATATCCACATCTAATGTATTAATTGGTCTAGGCTACACTTCACAAGAGGTTTGCCTCACGGCAACTCGGCGTCTATGTGTTATGGAGACACACTTGATCACTTGAATGATCCCCTGACAGACACAATGACACATCATATATTGAGCCTGCTTCTCATTCTCAAAATTGTAAAGAAAAAAAAAAACAAGAAAAAAGAAAAGAAAACTTTTACATAGGCTACTCCTCAACGGCATGTCATGGTTTGATACAACAGCGCCATCTACTGATAATTCGTTAGTCGTCCGAGGAAGAGGGTCTCCAATTTCATACCTTATTCATTATCAGGATGGATGGATGGATAGATAGATACTTTATTGATCCCCAAGGGGAAATTCAAGGTCCCAGCAGCTTAAAAAATCACACACAACATATACTACAGTGTACACAGGATGATAAGAAGCAGATCAACAAAACATGACGACTAGATCAACATTACTAAAAGGAACAATAGAATACAAATACAAAGGGTAGAGATGCGCATGAATGTACTGTGGTCCAGTATGAGGTGTGTGTCAAGGTACTAGTGCAAATGAGTCCAGTAGTGCAACAGTGCAAGATGACCAGCAATAAATATGTGCATATGTAAAATGGGCAAAAAAAATATAAGCATAGCAATTTAACAGGTCTAGTATAAGTATATGGAAAATAAGATGAAAATAAAAATAGCCTAATATAAAAATTACAGCATCAGTGCAGGGATAAGTCATATTTGGGTTCATGCATCAGACAAGTATGAGGTCAAGTATCAAGTTACAGTTATTGTTATTGGTCAATATGAAGTTACAAGTATAAGGAGGGGTTGTGCTGTGGGCTAATGTAACCAGTAAGGTCCGTAGGCAGTGTCAACAATACACAATATTGTAGAAAAATGTCTTGTAAGTGTATAAGAGGGTTAAGGTGCAGATAAACTATGCAGAGAAGCCCAACTCTCCTTTAGGCTTTCAGTGAAGCATTGTAGAGTTGTATGGCCCTGGGTACAAATGACTTCCTAAGTCTGTCTGATGTGCATGTCAGGGAGCGTAGTCTCCAGCTGATCAAGCTCTTCTGCTGCATGATAGTGCTGTGGAGTGGATGACAGTTATTGTCCAGGATGTTGAGTAGCTTGTTCAGGGTCCTTCTGTCTGATACTGAAGTAATGCACTCCAGTTCAGCTCCCACACCAGAGCCAGCTTTCCTTACCAGCCCAGCATCCCTCTTCTTAGTGCTTCGTCCCCAGCATGCCACAGCATAGAAGAGGAAGCTGGCAACAACAGACTGGTAAAACATCCAGAGAAGCTTGCTGCAGCCGTTGAAGGACCGCAGCCTCCTCAGGAAGTACAACCTGCTCTGCCCCTTCTTGTAGAGTGCTTCTATGTTGACTGACCAGTCCAGTTTAGTACCAGACGTATTCCCAGGTACTTGTATGTTTTCACCACCTCCACATTAACCCCCTCTATGGTGACTGGCATCAGGGCGGGCTTGGACCTCCTTAAGTCCACCACCATCTCCTTGAGTGGTGTTGAGTTGTAGGTGGTTGAGTCTGCTCCATTGCACAAAGTCCTCCACCAGGCTATCATCGTGAACATCATAGCCTCATGTCTCATAGCGCTTCACAGCAAAGAGCACAAATGAGCAACATTTGTGATGCATTGCCTATTATGCCAATACAATAAAAAAAATCTATGTGCCAATACAATTAAAAAAAATCTATGCACTGTTATGCCTTTAAGTGAACCCTTTGAACCAACAAAAAGCTCTGAAGTAGGCTGACAAAATCGAGGTTTCTACTATATCTTGTCGAGAATACTGCTCTGCAACACATCTCTTTACTAGCCTACTTTAGCCTACTTTTTCAAGTCCGAAATATTGCTCTCCAATAGTCCCTCTAAAACAGTACTGGGAGTACAGTAAGGTTTTAAGGGCTGCTATTCAGTGCAGATGAACAGGAAAAATCATACTTTGTTGAGACATTATACAGAGCACCATGGTCCCAGGCATCACATTGCAGGACGTTATTAATACTCTTTCCGGATTTTTCCCCAACCGGCGCGGTCTGCGCATTAGTTTCCAGATGTAGCCTACTGCGTAGGACCTCCAGAGCAAACTTCATAGTCTGGACTTATTTCGTCGCCGCGATGATCAAGTTTGTTACACTTATTGTGTGGCTACATTTTTTCAACGGTGTTTCAACTACTTATGCTGAAAACGCATTAAGGTCGCTGGGTGGGAAGCTGGCTCCAGGACAAATTACCCTGAACGACATGTTTAGAGAAGTGGAAAAATTGATGGAGGACACGCAGCATAAACTGGAGGAAGCCGTACATCAGGTACGTGGTCACCCGAGAGAGGGAGCTTAAGTATGACGAATTTGAAGTGTTTCTCTAGGCTACTACAGTGTTAAGTAGACAGTACACAATACAGTTAGGCTACATTTTGATGACAGAACTGATTTTCCCAGCGCATTCAGATATTGTAACTTTGTGTAACCTCCTTCTTGCAGATGAATAATGAAAGTGCAAAATCTCAGTCTCATGCACATGACCTGGTCCTAAATGATCAAAAACTGACCAATTCAGAAGACGAAATGGATGCCCAAGCCATCCGTATAATTGAGCAGATAAGAAAGGTAGCAATGTATTTTTCCCCCGTTTTTTAATATTTATATATATATATATATATTTTTTTTATATATTTATATAGGCCTATTGGAATCCTTCATTGTCCAAAAGTAGTTTAACAGATGTTTTGTGCATTTTCAAGCTTTTATTACTGCCATCTAATCCAGATAGTTTATTATGCTGTGTTTATGAATATGAATTCCATATAATCATATATCATATTTTGATGCCTGTAAATGAAAATGAATTCCATATTATAAATATAATCATATATCATATTTTGATGCCTTTAAATTAGGTCTCAGTCAGGTTTTGCAAATATCATAGGCACAGGAAATTACCATCTGAATTCCTGACATTGACAAGACGAGCATGCCCCTTTAGAAATAATAGTCAGACAGTATTCTGGAGCCAACTGAGGAACATCTCTCATGGCTCTCAGCATAGATGTAGGTAGGCTATTAAATGAAGAGAATCAACTGAGGAACATCTCTCATGGCTCTCAGCATAGATGTAGGAAGGCTATTAAATAAAGAGAATCAACTGAGGAACATCTCTCATGGTTC
>JAGFZM010001610.1:52327-94677 GCA_017657215.1 Limnothrissa miodon
CCCCCCCCCCCCCCCCCCCCCCCCCCCATGTTTCCCCTGTTGTGAAATTTCCTCATCAGAGAAAACATGGAACATGGGCCTGGAACATCAGACATCTGAAAGACATTTAGCCTTAACTGTCTTATAATTTATCATTTCAAACTTGCACTTTGTGCATATTTATATATGAAATTGCTAGCCTTAAGACATCAGTTCAATTAAACTGTTCATACAGCCCCTTTTGCACACATGAGCAAGAGGGCAAGTAAAAACTCCCTTGTGTTTTCTTCTGTATTAGTTTTGGAAGAAAACTTGGGTAGAAACACAACTGCCAGGGGACATGCAGAAACATCAGCAGCCTCCATGATAGACTGCAATTTGTCAATGGTGTTCATAATCATAATGATTCCAGAGGGGGCTGTCAAATGCTCTGGCTGGACAGTAGTTTCACCTTTTCAGAGGACAATCAGTTTCAGGACAATCAGTTTCACCTTTTCAGAGGAGGAATATTTTCTGTTGCCATTCATTTGAAGTGGAAATGTGCGGACATTGCACCTAACAGCCCACCATTATTCACTGCAGGAGTGTCTGGTCGATGAGGACTGTGGAGAGAGTCATTACTGCCTCTACAAGATCCTCACCTCCAAATGCATCCCCTGCAAGGCCTCCCACACTGTGAGTGGACAATAATGACTGAATCTCAATGTACCCCTTAACCAACCCTCAACCTTCAAAGACCAGTGATATTATTGTTGTTGATAATCTGATAATCTATCTCTTTGCTACTGGACAAATGAATTTCTTTCCTCGGAGGGATCAATAAAGTTTTTATCTTTCTCTATCTCTCTCTCTCTCTATCCATCTATTTATCTATGTATATTGGGGGTAATTCAGTATACAAAACATAGATTCATACATTAAACCAGTATACAAACAATTTGACAGACAGCTGTTCCAGGATTCGTGCCCTTTTTGGAATGACGTGTGTTAACTCTGTAAATCCCTGACAGATCTGTGGAAAGGACGAGGAATGCTGTGCGGGACAGCTGTGTGTGTGGGGAAGGTGTTCACCAGACGGGGTTAGAGGACAGTCTGGCAGCATCTGTCAGCACCAGAGTGACTGCAGCCCTGAACACTGCTGTGCCTTTCACAAGGGTAAGGCCTTGAAGACTCACACTGTCAATGCACTCAATCCATGTCATTTTATTTCATCTTCTAAAGGAAGTGGGCTCCATTAAAAGAACTAAGAACTCAAAGAATCAGTCTTTGTTTCCTCTTTGTTAAACATATTTTTTTTGCATACAGTAAAAAGTTCTTTTGTGCATGGTAACATTGAATTTGAACAAGGAGGCCCACCTAAAAAAAACTAAACTTGAGGGCCAAAAATGGTTTCCAGTTCTGTTTATCTCCGACTGCACGATCTCTCCCCAAATAAAATGCCTCAGTGGTGGGCGTGCTCGGCCTGTAAGTCTGTTCTGCTGCCATTAGCTGCAGTTTACTGCAACCAACCAATTACCCATTGGAAAACTCTCCAGCACCACCCTCACCCTCCCCCTGCTCTCCCCTCCTCCAACAGAGGTCCTGTACCCAGTGTGCATCCCCCGCCCCCAGGAGCAACAGCCCTGCGTCAGCCAGCCCAACCTCCTGATGGACTTGCTGCTGTGGGACGTGGAGGGCCCCAGAGAACACTGTCCCTGCGCCGCCGGCCTCCAGTGTCAGCCCCTCAGGTAGGCAGAGAATGGGTATCGACAACCAGAATTCAGAACTGGGTACCAAATGCTTCAATCCACGGAAAACCATGTGCCTTTGACCTGATCAATGCCGGGAAGGGTTTTTTTTTTTTTTTAGGTCATTGGAAAAATGGAAGTGGAATTAGAGAAGTTGAAGTATGAATAAATCCATGAATTGTTTATGGTCACTCTACTTTTAACAACACTACTTTTTACTTAGTTGCTGCTTCACTATTCAGGCTATGTTCAAATGTATCAAATGGTTTTGTTCTTTTCCCTACTGACAGTAATGGGTGGCCTGGAACAGGGCTGTTTCACACTTAACTTTTCCTCTAGGACAGACAACTCTTCTACAGTTTTTCTTATGTCTATGTGTGTCCATAGTATATTATAAAGTGAGTGCGGCTGGTTCTTATTCAGTACCCTCATTTTATTGAATTGTGAGAAGTGTGTGTGTGTGTGTGTTCATGGCAGTCACTGCAACTGCCCCCAACCTTCAAAACAACTCTGTATGACCATGCACAATCCTAGTTCAATAAATATAATGGAGGTAAACAGTGTTGTATCAGTTGCTATGTTCTAAGAGCTTATTTGGTTCTGTTACAGACGTGGATCATTGTGCTTAGAAGCCAGAGACTCATCCGGCGAGGACATCCCAGATCCAGACCTTCTGTGAAAACAAACTTGCTTTAAATCTTGCGTCTTGACCAGTCCCAAGAGTACAGGTGGAAAACAATGCCAGTTTGCAGGTCTCACAGTTTGAGCATTTCTGTTGCAGCCAACGGAATGTACCCAAATGTTTCTCTGTTGAAGAGATGATGGATCAGTTATTATGAAGTTGAATTATTTGTATTCATTATTTGTACAAGTTTATCTACCATTTCCTATTGAAATAAACCTAACTTCAGTTTTCCTGCAGAGAGAACATGGAATCTTAAATCTTCTTGACAGTCTGATGTGTTTTCCATTTTGTTTTTCTTTTTTAATCATGAGGTGTACCAAAACAACCACTAGATGGCAGTATTCAATAGGGTTCTCTTTGTAAGTTGTGAAACATAGTGGGTGGTCTTTTTATAGGTCAGGTTTCATTTCAAATATTTAAGACTTTTTAACCACATTCAATGGAAAAACTGAATCATCCGACTCTCATATCACATTCTAAAAATTAGAGTGGATTTTTTTTATAATTATTTTATGAGATCCATTTTTAGAATATCTTGATTGCCAACATAGGCTTTTGCAAAGAACCAAATCAGATGTTTAATCTTTAAATCATTTTTCTTTCTCCAAGAAACCTTGCCAAAATGGGTTTTCAAATTCTTTAGCTAGTGAAAGAATCCTTGTAATATATATATTTTTAACAGTTAAAGGGAGAGTAAATTGTGAGTGATTGAAGTCATGTCAATGCATTTCAGCCAGTAGTTTAACTTGCTCTAGTAGATCTTTTAGAATGGTGAAAAACAACAAAAATAAGTGAACAGATATGGCCTTTCGTGGTTTAACATGTTTTATTGATTTGTATTCATTTTGGTTTACAAACAGAAAGGCACCCATTGTTTTTTTGTTGTTTGTTTTTACATCACAGACTTGCAAGAAAATGGACAGAGCATGATCTAGAGTAATGAAGCCATTATGCTGTAAACATCTCAATCAGATTTTGGATGTGCAACTTGGAAGTCAATGTACTGACAATGGGCTGGTCTGACTGAAAACATTTTCATACACAAAAAATTGTCACAGTAGGTCTGATGATTAAAAAGATCCCCCTGTCAGGAAACACCACACTGTGATGATCACAACCAGGTGGTGCTGTTTGAAATGGTAGATGTGATGTTGCAACTCAACTTATCAACTGCCCACATCACATTAAGGAATGACTAAGTGACAGGCAGTCCCTGCACAAAGCCAAGTGAATGTTACTAGAATTAATAACCCTGAATATGTTGAGACTGTGTTTTTACATCTTTAACCACCAGAAATCCTACCAAGCAACAGTAATCTTGGAACAACTAAGCCAAAACGCAAGGGAATGATTGAAGTACGTGAAGGCAAGTTTCCCTTTCGCATGGTGGTCTGCCAAACACCACGTTTTCACAATAAACGATCAACGGATCGGTCGGTTCCCAAATCCACATGCGTCCCAAACCCACATTTGGCGCGCACGCTCCAAGGGTCTCTATGCTGCTAGTAGAATTGTGCAAAGAGTCAGGCTGAAATGACATACATTCAGACAATGCCAGTAGAGTAAGAAAAATCAACCGTTGAATGAACGAGATACGATCACAAACCAAAGGTGTGATGGCTTTGGTTTCAATTTGATCATCTTTGTGACCAGGTGAAAACAGACAAGACACAAAGAAACATTCAGATATAGAAACCCAACTGGAAGTTTCCATCCCACAGACCCAAAAGGGGCCCGTCTGCCTCTACATAGCTTTGTTTTTGTCTTTCTGTTTTAAATGTAAATATCCACTCAAAATGTATTACAAGCATAAAAATACTATGCAATGTTAGAATATTATAACAATGTATATCTGAAAATGTACACAAATGGATTACAAAACCTACACATTATCAGCTCTTTCACATTGTGTTAGTCAAAAAGAGATCAGGCACAGTTCACAAACCAGTCAGACAACCAAGCAACTAACCTTAGCCATACACTCACAACTTGCAGACATCAGGTACTACAGTTCATTTTGCAGTGTTTGAGTACACAAAATATAGTTCATATACAAATATAAAAAGACAAACAGAAACACTAAACCAATGTCAACTGCTCACCACAAACATGGGATTCCTTTGCAGGGAGGAGGCTTTGATCTTTTAAACTCACTGATCATGATTACAGAGAACACAAAAGGGGATTATGGTCCTTCACTTTCTGAAAGCCAGAAATAAAAAATAAAATAACGTAAAAATAATAATAAAACAAAAAAGAATGGACAGAGTTGTAAAGATTACCACTCTGGTCTGTTTGGGATGGTGAGACCCTTCAATGTAAAAAGCCGGTTTGACATTTAGGTTAGGGAGTGACCCTGTAGCGATAGCAAACTAAACAAAACAAAACACAACACAACACAACACAAGAGCACAAGCTGAGATGACATGAGAATGTCCTGAACCCTCAAACAAAGCGTTCCTAATCAGACACCAGGGTGAAACGGCTCTGTGGGCAGACATGCAATGAAGGCATGCCAGCAGCCAGTACAGGACAGACGTCCACTCATGTTATTACGTTCTAAACAACACGTTCCACCTTGAGCCAGTCACTGATAAAAGAGGCTCTTTCCCCCCCCCCCCCCCCGACAGAAAAGTAGTGTAGAAAAGTCGAGATAGATTTGGCAGAGTTTGAAGAAAACGAAACCAAGTAAACCAAACGGGCTTTTCTGCTGGGAGTGAGTTTTAAGCAAGGTCAACTGGAGGCTTGGGGCATATATGGACACATACATGTAGCTATACTGCGCTGGAGCCGCTTACGTAGCCATACCTGCCGTGTGCTTGACTGAGAAGTCGGCAAGCGAGTCACTGCTATTGGCCAAGCAATGGTGGGAGCCTACTGTTCTACCCGTCAAGCGCTTGTAAGTGAATGAAAGAAGAGGAGTCCCCCTGGCATAGCATCTACACCCCAATGCCTCCAAGCTCGTCTGAATGCAGAGATTAAACAAATAGCCTTTCTGTCTTTATTGTGCTAAAGGAGAACATTTAGCCCTGAAGAGACATGCTTGTGGTCCGCACCCCTACAGTTTGACGTGTGGGGATGGGGGCGGGATTATTGTGCAAGAGAGAATGAAAGAAGGAAAGAGAGAGAAGGAGGGAGAGAGAGAAGGAAAGCCAGAAGTCAGTTGGAGTTGTTACTCCATTCAGCAGCTGAAGCCTGACCCTAAAGTGACATTGAAAACATTTCTGGAGAGAGTGTGCCAAGATCCACTGAATGCATAGCTGTCTGAGATAGAGACAGAGAGATGTGCTGAAGGGGGAGAAGGGACTTGCAAAGGTACTACCAGAGAGGAGGAGGAGGAGGAGGAGAGAAGCTTGATCACAACTCCTCCAGGACCACCTCCACAACACCTTACCCAACCCGCCCTCCCTCCCTCTCTCTTTCCCTCCCTCTCTCTTTCCCTCCCTCTCTCTCTCTCCCACTCTCTCTCGCGCTACTCAGTGTCTGAGGGTGCTGGATGCTCGGAAGTAGGACAGAAACTTGAAGCACAGGCTGACCACGAAGTACCAGATGTTGCGCGCCATCTGCGACCTGGCGATGAACACCCGCCAGATGACCACCACCAGCAGCGTGTTGAACGTGTAGCGAAGGTTTCGCAATCTGTTAAAGCAACAGCAGAAATGCAGTTTCATGCTTTGGATTTTGATAACATAAGACAGGTGATTAAACTCTACTTCAACAACGCTCCCTGAGCAAGGAAACACAGAAGCTGCAGGTCTAAACCGTTTCGAGCTTGGGTGCTCGTTTTTCAAGCCGCAGAATTCACGTCAAGAGGCGATTGCATGGCAGCTGGGAGATTTGTGAATGTGTGCTCAGAAAAAAAACATCCCAGCTGTAAGGCCCTTTGATAGAACTCCACTATCGAACTGAGGAATTTTGTTTCCTTTGTCTGCACGGCCTGCGGAAGATTATGCACGACATGGCCACCATACACGCTAACTGATACGGTGGCTGATCCTCAACGTGGAGGTTTCGCAACGCTTCACAAAGATCTGAGATGATTGCAATCCTTTGGTCATTCACACAGGAAATCAGAAACTAGAGATTAAACAAAGGAGCCGCTGTGCAATTAATCCTGCGTGTGACCGCCGCTTGTACCGGATTGTGATCCACCACCCTACTAATCCCCAGGCCTGCCATAAGAAGGTGGATTATGGCTAAAAACGGTCATTGAAGAGCCGACATAGACAGACAAGACAGACAGACAGGCAGGCAGGTTGACACACAGACAGACAGGCAGTCAGATAGATAGACAGTTACACAGACAAGCAGTCAGATAGATAGACAGATACACAGACAGGCAGTCAGATAGATAGACAGATACACAGACAAGCAGTCAGATAGATAGACAGACAGATACACAGACAAGCAGTCAGATAGATAGACAGATACACAGACAAGCAGTCAGATAGATAGACAGATACACAGACAGGCAGTCAGATAGATAGACAGATACACAGACAGGCAGTCAGATAGATAGACAGTCAGATAGATAGACAGATACACAGACAGGCACGCAAATAAACAGACAGGTACTCACATAGATAAACAGATACAAAGAAAGGCAGTCACATAGAAAGACAGAAACACAGACAGGCAGATAGATAGACAGACAGACAGACGCAACCCCTGTTGGAGGCCGCTGTGTGATTGCCAATCACAGAGTGTCACTCACTTGCTGAGGTGCTTCCTGGCAGCTGGCAGGCCTGACAGCTCCTCGTTCAGCACATACTTCTTGGTGCCCATGCAGTAGTTCTCCATGTACTCAGCCCAGTGCAGCTGCCGCACATCAAAGTTAAACAGCTGCAACCAACAGGAGAGGACCAGAGGCCATGTTAGATGTTAGGATGATGAAAAGATTTGAAGAAGAAATAGGATCTCATACTTGCATCAGTGTAAATGGGTCAGAATATTTTTTTCCAAACAGAAGAGGAATTGGTTAGGTTCCTCATTTAGTCATTACAACACACACACACACACACACACACACAGGCAAACACAAACCCACCCTCCTGTCCTCAGGGCTCATGTGGTTCATCAGCATGGCGACGTTGTCTGTGTTCCACACCCACGAGTGGCTGGTGAAATACTCCAACACCATCATGGCTTTGTGCAGCCGCTTAATGGTCTTCATCATCCTATGTTACCGTGGCAACGCCAAGGGAAGGAGGAGGAGGAAGAGAACGAGTGTGTGACAGAGAAAGAAAGACGGGAGAACACACACACACACACACACACACACATACGTCATGGCCTGCACGTGGCACCTGGCGCGTCATGTTTGTGCGTGCTGTGTTTCGGTGCCTCCATGTGGGCACCCATTCAGCTTTAATGGGCTTCAGCTGCAAACTGACCCACGGCACCCCGGCCTTCCAGGCAGATAACATCAGAGGGAGCATTGAGATCCGAGACCAGGGGCCTCGGACGGCTCCAGCAGACTGGCAGCAGGAGTCGAATGTGCCTTTTGTTTGGGGTCAGTGTGTGCCAATTGGACCCGTGTGCAAGCCAACCAGTGTGGGGTGCTTTTTCCCCCCAGCCAGACACAACATGTACTGGACATTGTATTACTTTACTGCAAGCACCGTGTTCTCAAACAGTGGCACTCGGATTATGCCACATTCTATTACAAGGTGCTAAAATGATTCATTCAAATCTGACAAAATCATTTTGTCAGAGGGCAGTGGGGGGAATGGCTAGCAGAAAAGCACACATGGGCAGTTTGCAACTGAATCAAACAGCATGTACAGAACAGGTCTGAGAACAGTGCAGGAATAAATACTTGATCCCACACAACATAATAGCAATCTTTCCACCTTCAAAGTGCAGGGGAGTTCCATTGGCTTGAGTAGGAAATAAAGGATCACAGACCGTTAAGGCAAGATACCTCCACCCTTGAGGCAGAGTGGAAGCTGAGCATTTGTGACAATTGCAATGACCTTGTTGGATGGGGGGTGGGGGGTTTGTAGTGATGGTGTACCAAACACCGACTAAATGTAATATAATCAAGTGCATTAGAGCAGACTAATAAAAATACTACTCCAAATGCTGGGGTTTAGGGACAATTCCAAGCCATTTTTAATTTAGCAGTTTAATGCTCAGTTATCCACCTGTCCCAAAAGACAGGAGACAGTCAGAAGCAGACATGGGAAGGACAAATCAACCGTGCACTGTACAATGATTCGGAATCACAAATTAGTCACAAATCAGACATGATTAGGGGTGAGAGAAAAAGCCCACTTATGATGAAATTCGGAAATTTTAACACCAATTTTTTTCCACCACACACATTTCAGAAAAAATCTGTTTTCTTTTTTTTTTTTTTTTAATCCAATTAAAAACATGGGATTGCATTTAAATTAAACTCAATGATCTTTGTTGAAACGTGTCTGATTCTTGGAAGCCATATGTTCTGATATCAGATACCAAACACATAATTAAAAAAATTATATATATTTTTTAAATAATTTAAACAAGCATACCTCAGATATACCATTTTAGAGTTGTGAAATATAGCCTGTGAGTTGTACTACACTAAGATGTGCAGTACATTTTGGGCCTGCTTTTCAATGTTTATGTGTTTATGTTCATAACTGGCAGCTGCCAAAATCCCTTAACTATGCATCATCATGCTGTTTGTTGTATTTTGCTATAATGTTGACTAAAGTATCCTGAGCCTTTCATCTGAGATGTTTCGTGGTTCTGTTACAATGGACACAAAACAGCAGCTAGGGTTCATCTAGAGTTCATCAAGACAGACCTATCTGTGCTTGGTATCTGCTACAGGGCCTGATCCCAGACCAGTTCCCTGTGGCATGTTCCTATAAAGTATCAAACATAGGAGGTGGGGAAAGACTGAAAGGTCACTCTTGAATCAATTGGAAGGACTTGATGGCATGGCTCACAGGGTGCAGAGGAATTTAAGAACTTAGTGGGGGATACCAAAAAAATGTAGAAAACAAATCAACTGCATTATGCAAAAATCATGGTCTAAACTAATGATTGTCTCCAACAAAAAAAAAGGTAGTAAAAAATGAATTCAAAGAAAATAAACAAACATGTATGATCCTAAAACATGAGGTGAGAGCATGCTGGAACAGGAGCCCATGCTAGCCCGTTAGCAGCAGCTGTGGCAGTCCAGTCTGATGCCGATGCCATAAAGTCGAGCAGACAGCCGGGCTGTGCTTCCTCGCCATCAACCATCCATGCCAACACGACCAGCACCCAGTGGTGGAGCGGGACAACAGGGGGGAGAGGAGGAGGCTGGGGATCAAGGGTGGGGGGGGGGGGGGGGGGGGGGGGGGGGGGGGGGGGCAAAGGAAGGGAGAGGGGGGGAGGGGGGGGGGGGGGGGGGGTCGCTGTCGAGACCTTACCGAGGTTTGTGACCCGTCAACCTGAGAATAGCGTCATACAGCAGGGCAGGCAGTGTGTGACTCACTGTGGTCCAATACTGATTGGTAAAGGGGTTGGAGCGCAGGTTAACATTGGGCCGCCTGAAAGCCTGCTCTAAGGGGTTGGTCTTGAAGATGGTGTTAACACAGTACTCTGCAGAGAGAATACAGTCACAGGCACCCACCCCCCACAACATTAACATGGAGCAACACAACACAGCACACAAGCCTGGCTCTCTCTCTCACTCACACACACACACACACACACACACACACACACACACACACACACACACACACACACGAGAACAAGAGTGCAGAACCCAGCAGAGACTACTGGCTTGATGAGGCCTCCACTGAGTTGTGCATCCTCACTCTCTCTTTCTGGATGTTTGACACAACCAACAGCGACTGCGACTTCTGCAAACAGCGTTACATCACAACAACCTTTGGGAAGGGGGGATGGGGGATGGGGGATGGGGTTGGACTGTGCCGGCTCGAGGCAGCACAGACACAGCGGCAGCAGGTGAGGCGACGACGACTGCGGGCGCGTTTACCTGGGTCCTCTCCCCGTCATCCGCAGGTAGAGATCATAAAGGAAGGCTGGTGCCATGTGGCTTACAGCGATCCAGTACTGATTGATTAGGTGGTTTGAGGTGAGATTTACATTGGGCCGGCGGAAGGCCTGCTCGAGGGGGTTCCTCTTGAAAGTGGATATTACATGGTACTCTATGAGACAAAAGGGGCGTTGCAACACAGGGTGAGAATGGGGGGAACAAGGAGGGAGGGAGAGAGAAGGAGAAGAGAGAAAGACAGACAGTGTGTGTGACAGAGAGAAAGAGAGAGAGAGAGAGAGAGAGAGAGAGAGAGAGAGAGAGAGCTGGGATCACAGTAATGATAAACCTGAGGGGCAAAGAGTATTTATTTTCCTTCAAGACGCTTGGCACTTCAACAAGCTTTGTCAGGGTGAGAGGAAACAGGGCCCAGAGGGGACAGAGAGAGGGAGAGCGCTCACTTGTCCTCCTTTTAACAACAAACTGCCTTAATACATTGCTGAAAGGGTGTGAAGGCAAATAAATACTATTTGGACCCTGGACTACACACACACACACACACACACACACACACACACAGTGGACTCAAGTACTCTACTGCTTTTGTCACTTCAGCGAAAAAAATGAACTGTGTGTTTAACTTTGATACGCATCACAGTTGGTCAGAGTTTGCATTTGAAGAGAAACCAAAGAGTAGGTGGCATAAATCTGCTGCTTGAACAGCAAACTGAAATGTCGTGACTGATCCAGACACAAACCCTGGTGGCCTTAGGCCTGTCGAGGTGTGCAAGTCTGTATGGACAACAGCACTAGAGCACTTGTCACAAACACCTTCCAAACAGAAATATGTACAAAGAACATTTAAAAAAAACTATTTGGAACTAATGCCACGATCATGGCGCATTCAAAATCATCGAGTTATGGCGCATTGCAAATCATTTTTATAGTAAGTGATGAAATGAAATACATAAAACATTGGCCTCTATATGGGATGCGTTTTCCCAAAAAACTAATTTGCGACTTAGTGGGTTGACAATGATCAACTGTGCTCTAGCTAATGAAGCAGCCCAGTTAGAAACTCTCTGGCTCTGGGAAACATGCTTCAGAGCAGAAAGTATGAGTGCAGCAGGGCAACAAAATTCATGGTCAGGCCAAAACGCAGGTTCTAAGAAACTTGCAATATATAGCATCTCATCAAAACAAGAACAATCTTCCCTTTTTTTACTATTCACATATTTACTTTTTTATTTACCATTTATTTTTATAAAACTATTCACCATTTGCTCTGTCGTATCAAATTCTCTTGTTTTTTCTTTTGACAGCACGTGGTGACAGGGATATGGATTGATTGACACCATGTACTGAAAGTCTATTACTACATTCAGTGCCTTATTCAGTGATTCCTCATGATGTGAAGATCTACTTCTTGTAATAATAAGATTGAATGATCTAATAATCATCTGTTGAAGCAAAGGTTTCAAAGAGGTTTACATACCAACTTCCCCCCAATGGAAAGGATTGATGCCACCAGTTGTGCAGTTGTACACCAACATGGTTTTTGGTCTGCAAAAATAAACACAATACCAATTATTTACAATATCAATAGCAACACTGAAACATTATCTAATTAAAAATATTAAAAATCATTTCGTGGTACGAGGTATGATCCCCGCCACTACCACCCTTCTTGTCATTCAAAAGTTGTAGGTTTGCTCTCTAAACTTGGCCGAAGGTTGATTTTGTGAATCTGAAAGACGCCTGCTGGGCCTCATGACTCCTGAGTCCTAGCCTGACCGTCATGTTAGTTCACATGCCCTGCATACTTCCTGACGCTGTTCTCTTTCCTTACAGCGAGCTTGAGAGGACATCCAAGCAAAGGTCTCGTAACAGAGATCCTCTCTCACAGGGCTCTCTTCCACCGGCCTGGCAGCACAGGCTGTGGGCGGCGGGCGAAACTGACCTGTTGTGCCGCTGGGATCCCGAGTACCAGGCGGCAGCCAGAGTGGTGTTGATTACCACATCTACAGGCACCAGGTCGGCCACAGCGTTGTTTGAGGCCCTCATCGTGCGAAGAATGCCCTTCCCCGCCTAGGCATCATGAGTCAAACACACATGCACATGGTTGTTTTCATTGCTTTTTTCACTCTTTCCTCCAAAGATTTGGTAGGAAAAGTAGAATTTCAAACAGTATCTATGTATACAGATAAACTGGCATATTATTTGATCAAAAGTATTACCGCTATGAATATTCCACTGGGCCCGTTGAAATTATCTATCCAGCCCTGAAGGAGAAGGAAAAGGGGGTGGGAACAAACAAACAAACAAAAACGACTGTTGGTTACCCTTGAGCAGGGGCAGTCCATCAACAACGCGAGACTGTGCAGACTAATAACGCTTTCAATCTGATTAGAGCGGTGAGCTGAGCATGCTGAGCCGAGAGGGAGCCTTAGAGCTGCACTCACAGGGAAGGGTTCCATCCAACTGGCTCCCACGATGGAGGGCCTGATGATGGCCACGTTCAGGCTGCCACACTCCTGCTGGACCAGATACTCGGCCAGAGCCTTGGTGTACGTGTAGGTGTTTGGCCTGTCGCCAATCAGCTTCGGTGTCATTACACTCACAAGCTTGTCATCCATCCACCTGTTAGATTGCAACCATTGCAGCAAATTTATTAAATCCTGAATAAATTATGAATTTCATTAAAGAAGGACAAACATTAAACAAAATCCAAGCCTACTACAAAGTCTTTCTTGATGGTATTACCTTGCTTTTTCACGTTTTTCCACTAAGATACTACTGTATCAATTATTTTCCATGATTTTTCCATAACCATTTCATCAAATCAAACATTGACGAAACCGAATCCTACATACTACAAAGTTATACCTGACGGCATTTCCAGGTGTCTTACATAATATCAAAGATGACCTCTTGACCATGACCATGACCTTTCCATGGCATTAAAATGAAATATCTTGACCCAACATTAAAATGTCCGCACACTAGAAATATAGGATAGTTCCACAGCACAGTACACATGAAGAAGAAGCTTTATTAATGAAGCCAAGCTTTGAACTGATGAGTGCAACTCACTCTAAGGTGTCCGCCAGCTTCTTGTAGTCTACTGGGGGAGGGTAGACCACCTCCTCGATTAGCTTGCGATCACAGTTGGCGTACGCCGTGGACACGTGAATGAACACCTCAAGATGCTTCAGTCGGTGGGCTAGGGCCACCATCTTCTGAGTGGCCAGAACATTCAGCTGCACCGCATCTCTGTGGGACAAATACAAGGGTCAGAGGTCAGAGGAGAGCATCCACATAATCACCTCATCAGCAATGCATCTGGGACACAATGTGCATATGGGCACCTCAATATACTGATCTTTGGGTAATAAACAAGAATTATATCATTATATCAAACAGACCATATAGCCATATAACCACACGTTGATTGGTGTTAGGAAAATCAAGCTTACTGACTGGGATCGGTTTCTTACGTTTTGAACTACGTGGCTAAACATGCAGTGTCTGCTAAATGCAAAAATGCAAAACATTGTCTTTTCTGATTCTCTGACATTGACCTCTGTAAATTTCAGTGTAAAACAGGGCAATATTGATGTATAGTGTGATAGTGTAGTATAGTATAGTGTGTTGCTCATTTCTCATTTATCCATCCATCCATCCATCAAACAAAACAGAAGACCACTGCTTACTTGAGGGGCTCATTGAAGCGGATGGTTGCTGCACAGTGGAAGATTATTTCTACATTGGCCACCAGGGTCTCCTGGTCCTCTTTGCTCAGGTCCAGCTCAGGCAGAGTCAGGTCACTGTTCACGGCTATGATTTTCTCTGCGAAGTCGGGCTGCTCGTCCCTTAATCTGTCAAAGAGCTACGCCAGAGAAATCCCAATCAACAAGCGCACTCACGCGTCTTCAGAGGGATCACAGATTCCCTCTTATCTCAGATTACCCATACATCCAGATGTCCTCTGGTTCCATCAGGGAGGTCTACTCAAGATATGGCTATATGCATTAATCTGTCCTACTTGAGCAATATGGTCATATGCAACAGATATGCATTTAACGTACAAGATTAAATGTACACTGCTATGGGTTTATGCCGTAGGATATAATGTATGGCTGATGTCAAAATGTTTCCTTTAAGTCTTGGACAAACATGGCAAAGAATTTCCTTAGTTAAGGGCAGCCCAAAATGCAGAAGGCTGAAGCAGGTTTGTCTGAAGATTAGCGACAGGAATGCACACCATCCTACACTATGACTTTGAAGAGAGTGATGAAGATAGACCATAAACACAGGGCAGGACAGCTAAGCAAGTTTAGGCTCTCGATAGATTGACACAGGAAAGACTACAGGAGTCTGTTTGAATTAAGTCCAAAATTTTGAGGGTTTTAGTTAAGTACTGATCATGCAAACATAACATGCACTAAAAATTTTCAAAATACTTAGTTTTGACCGTAAGGATGTTTTGAGTCCTGCCAATGGCTTCAAATAGCAACTTAGGCAACATTTAGTGTTGTTATATGCTAGTTTGTGATCCTGCAAATCCTATTATTAAAAGTTGATGATATATTATACGCCTTTACATTAAACAAATTTGCATTTACGCAAACCTACCTTTAAATGATATCCCTTTAAAATGAAGTTCGCCTTAAGTTTCTTTGACTTACTCAGTGATGGCTCAATTCAGCCCTAGATTGTGACGTTTTGATAGATTTACATGTCGCACTGCAGCGTCATACAAATCTCCACTCACTTTGCAGTTGACCATGTCAGCGACGCGCTGATGGGGAGCCTGGCCGGCTTTGGATCGGACAAGCACGTAGGCAGCCTTGACTCCTGGGCAGGAACGCAGAAGCTTCTCTAACAGCACCTTCCCCATGAAGCCTGTGGCCCCTGTGATGAGAACGCTCTTGCCTTCATAGTATTCCGGAATGGTGACCATGGTGGCAGCCCTCCGGTCCCTCCTGGGAAACAACACAACACTAATTAGGACCACAAGTTCATTCACTCATTCACTCACTCACTCACTCGCTCATTCATTCAAGGATTCAAGGATTCAAGGAGTTTATTTGTCACATACATGAGTCACTAACGCAAAACATGCAGTGAAATTGCATTGAAGAGAAGATGGATAAAGGGAAAGAAGAAAACAAAATAAATAGCCATTGCCATTTAGCCACTGTACATAAATAGTTCATTCAAACAAACAGGACTCAGGATCCATGTAGAAGGCGAGCTAAGATGACTTTGAGGTCGTGGATTCGCAGCTGAAGTCGGGACACAGGAGCGACACCAAGTAGGGGATGACATCGCGTCGGAGACCACTGGACAGCAGCCGATCTGCAGGCAGCGCCGCCCTCCTCCAAACACGGCCCTCCCGTGAGTTCCTGTCCTCCACTCCATAGGCAACCTCCGCAGCCCTCCACATCCAACACTCACGACGGGTCTCCGCCTGACCTCCTCCAAGCTCCGCAGACAAAGACGGCAGGGCAGACAGAGAAAACGACGGTCGGTCGTAACGCATCATTCAAAGTAAACACACTCACTTCGCAAAAAAAAATGTCCAAAACCAACAAAGCTCCTCCAAATTCACAGAGACTCCGCCGAACCAAACAAAGTGACAACCACATGCAAGGCCCCCTGTAGGCTACAGTACAGTGCCAGAAATGAAAAAGAAAAACATAAAAAGCCCAGAGAGGGTGAAAAATAAAGTGGAGGTACGGCTAACGGCAGCCATCGTACAGCGCCATCACCATAGCAACCCTTCACTTACTTCACAAAGCATTCCTTCACTTACTCACTCATTCATTCATTGATTCAATCATTGGCTTCCCTTCCCTTTGGGAGGTATACACACGGTTAAAGAGAAGTCAATGTCCGAGGGTCAGAAAAAAAAACAAGGGGTTTTTATTACATTATATTTTGCCTTTAGAAGACACTAATGTTTAACCATGTCGATCCAGCATGACTGACTAAGTACTTGCAAAAACTAGCCTAGCTACCCGAGCTTTTCTGATCTGTATTTGTACACTTGTCCTATACATTTCATTTCATGTTAAGACACTGCTGTTAAATAGCACCATACGCCAGGTATTTACAAACAGGAAAACCTGAAAGTCTTTTTTTCAGGACATTTAGACACAAAACACCCAAACCCAAAATGATGCATTTGCAGTTATGCATAACCGATACACACAATAAACTAAACTTTGATAAGCTTTATAAACCTATTAGCCCATTCTGCTTGCCATTCACAGCGCAAACCCCTGTATAGGACGTTTACACAGAGAGCTCAAAGAAGCTAGTATTGAAGTTAATAATTACAGCAGAAGATAACCTTGGTCACGTTCAAGCTGATAACTCCAATCAGGATCACACTTAATCCAAACAAAGATGAACTTGCCCTTCTACAGAAGTATGAGCATAAAAAAAAAAAAAATCACAGGATTATGCAATTCAAGCAAGACTGCCGTAAATTCTTTTTGAAGCTGGGTGTTGCCCTGTAAAGAAAGAGACAGTTGTTTTTAGAGCATAGACTTTACATAGAATTTGAATAGGCAAGAATTCAAGTCCAAACACGGCCCTTGCTGGAAGTGTTGCCACTGTTCAGATCCACCATGACAATTCATCAGCTCATTTCCAGTTTTCCCACCAAGTGACAAAAAACACGGCACTTAACATTGGACAGGATTAGCATTGGTGCATGGAATTTTCTATTGCAGAACTATTCTAACTTGTGTAAAAGAAATCTTACAGTGCATCCTTGACTGATTTTTTTTACTTCATCTTTAGCATCTCAAGGCTAAAACCTTACCATAGATCAGATCTTTACAAACCCAAACCACAATAACAAGTACAAGGACAAACATACAGTGTTTCCTAAAAGCAATCTATTGTAACTAAAAATTTCAGTCTCTACAATTCCAAAACTTTTTTTACAGTTTAGGCAATTATACCTCACACCTCATCTTTAAAGGCCCAATAAACAACATTTTTCAGTTAATTAATCCGTTTAGGATGCCAACATGAGTCATTACACAGCGAACGAGCGGTGTAGAATGCGCCACTGTGGCCTACAACGGTAGATACAGCATTTGCAATGTTCAAAAGCAGCGGTCCGCCTCCAATAGAATGCAGTGCAATACAATGCAATGCAGCGGTCTTTAGAGGGAGCTTGTGAGAGAAAAAAACAGAACGTTGCTTAGCCCTGCTTTAGGCCACACCAATAAAATTAGTTGGTTCTCGGATTCGCCGCTTGAAAAAAATGCAAAATGAAATAAAAATAAAATTGAATTCGAACTCACACGAACATAAAAAACACCGTGGCTGATAGCTGATCTGGAAAAAAGCATGCTGCGTTCACGTGACGTCGAAAACCAATCAAATCGCGCCTTTCACTTCAGAGCGCAAGAGACATGATATGAAGAAAGATGCCGGTGGATCCTGCTAGGTCAGTGTTTGCAATTATTAGAATATTTGATCAGAAGAGAAAAACATTTGACAAGTGCATTGAAATTAAAGAGGATGAGAACTTTGCACAGTTGTAGGCTACTCACGGTGCCGAGAGCAGTATGCTTGTGCAACTCTGTGGAGGTGAGTTTGATATTTCATTGATTGAGAGGCGAAAAAAACCCATTCAAAGTGTTTCGCCATCAAAATCAATCAATAAACAAATGAATAGCCTACACACTCACATCCTCGCGCACACACACGCTTCTCGTTCTCATGCAAAAAAACGTCTTTTTTTCTAGGTTCACGTGACTGCACGTAGATGAATATCCATCTCCGTTGCGCTGATCACGGAGTTTAGTCAGTATCTAATTGCTATCTGGTGAATCAATGCGATTTTGACGTTCTAATGCCCTGTGACAAAATGAGTTTGAACGTAGGCTACAGCAGCCTAGACTTAGTCATACCTCAATTCCACAGCCAGCTTACTTGGTGCTTAGATTCACAAACTTTTAAATAAATGACAAACCGTCAAACCTTTACATAACATATAATGACAGAATTATGAATTTGTACGTTGCCTAAAACCTGCATGACAAAAAGTGTGCTGTGGGGTGTGAAAGTTAAGTTTATAAATTAGGCCACATTTATTTTCCTAAACACATGAGTAAATGTCTCCAATGAACATTAACTGTGAATGTGCTAATTTACCATCAGAACATTTTTTTTATTTTTATTTCGCTCGTTCGCTCCATATTTTTCCAGAAAAAATCCGAGAACCAACTAATTTTATTGGTGTGGCCTTAACATGTGATGTAAAACATTCAAATCCAAAAATCACATACAGACACTTTACGATTTGCTTACTTATATGTGGGAGTAAGAAAGTATAATATCTACAAGCTCCCCCATTTCTGAAATATATATAAATAAATAATATATAAATAAACATTTTCAATAATATTCCTTCCATTTAAAAATGAGAGATTAAGCATTATTTTAAACGATGCAAGGTCAATCTGTCTTAAGTTTTAAATGTTTTCCTGTCATTTGAAATGTTCTTGTTAAAACTTCTTTTGGCAGTGACACTCAACTCAGCACTGCATATTGTTTACTGCATGACACACTGGTGCCAAGTTGCAACAGCTGTGCTGATCTCAAAACAGCAGCAGGATTCACAGCCAAGGGGCACCATGGTCCAAACTGTGCCTTTTCAGACACCTCAATCAAGCTAACTGTAGCCTACATTAAATGAGAGGATCTTGTATAAGGATTGAGCCATCCCTGTCAGACATCAACACCAACAGTAAAAAACAAAACACAGGTCTGAGAACCAAGTAGTGACACATCTTTTTCAGACAAATTGGGAATTATGCGAAAACGGACAGAAAGAAAGAAAAAGCTCAGCTCAGCACCCACTCTGCAACCCACTCTGCAGTGACAGTCACTACACGCTTCGGTAATCTCAGAGAGGAGGAGGGAAGAGTACTTAAAAGGCCCCACACGCAGAAAAGCATTCCATTCTGCCAAATGTGAAAAACTGATCACGGATTATCTCAGAAAACCGATGACTATATAGCACGTCTAGTCTACGTTTAGTTATAAGTTTCTAGCCTAACGCATTACCAACTGACCCTTGATGCCACATCCGCAGGCCACAGGAACAAAACCTGTCAAATGTCAAAGGTCCATGGTGGTCGGTCCTACCCATCCCCCCGGCCTTCATCCTTCGCTTTGAGCGTAAAGTTTGGCCTTGCCTTGTCTACCTTGCCTTATCTACCTGAAGGCGTTGAACTGGAAAGTTTGGAAAATGTGATGGTAAGCCACACATTCCTGATGTCGAATAGCCTACTGCAACAGACCCAAGAAAATTGGTCATGAGACGGCTATCAACCAATCTTGTGACCCGAGTTACAAGAAGCATTCGCGTTTCTTATAACGTTACATTTTAGCATCAAAATAAAACATCATATCCAGTGGTCATATCCACTGTGAAACAACTAAATGTAAAGTTACATGTAAAAATCTTACGACGTAACAATATTCATCAACATGTTCAGTGCCAATCAACGACTTGACAGTGTAACTTTGAAACGAGCCACCTACAAACTTAACGTTAAGCCACACAGTTAACAAATGTTATCGTATTTCCGAGTTACACTAATGAAGTCTTTACTGTCAACATTCATAAAATACGCTTCATCTCACTGCGAGTCATTATAGATAAGTAAATACAGCCATAATAAAACTTTAAAAAGGGAACGCGTTTGGATGAGCGGTTTCACATAAGCTTAGGTGTCTGTGCTGATGTGGCTGTAAGTCAAGTTGCAGGGGAGAGCATGAAATTTTACAACCATAGTACCAACGTGTGGAGCAGGTTTGCTGAGCTAATGTTAAGTCAGCTAAAGTTAGCTAGCTAATTATTTTCACGTTACTATAAGTTGGCCAACACCAGCGTGCCAGAAACCCAAAGTAAAACGCAATGGATGCAACTGGCACTTTGGCTAAATAAGCTTGCCGGTGAGAAACAGATAATCTGATCAAACATTTGTCGGACTGTTCCATTGGAAATAACGTTAATGTATCTGTCTGTAAGATTAGGCTGCTTCCTGAAAATATATTGTAACTACTATGCTAACGACCCCTCCCCTCTACGCATTTCTTCCGTAGTAGAAGCACTCCACTGAACCGCCTGCAAACAGAGCTAGCAATCGTTAGCGCGCACGAGAAATTCTACTTAATTGCTGTCCTCACGAAGCACAATTTTCTCCATGTAAAAACTTACTATGATCACAACCCCAACAGATAAAACACCTTACCAACTTTATGTCCACACAGTGACGTTAGTCCCGAGCTGCTTTCAGCCGTGAAGCCGTGGTGCGAGATGAAGTACGGACGACTGAGAGAGCAGGAAGCGCAGTGAGCGGGGATTGCCAGATGAATTAATAGATGGGCGCAAACGTGACGTCATTAGCCACTAAAACTCACACGTCTCAGAATTCCTCAATGAATTGCAGTGCTGCTAGAAATCTTACTTCTTAAGTCTACGCAGTCGTAGGCCTACTGTCTTCTAATTTGGGGACAAATATGTGGATGAATAGCCTAGCCCAGAACGCCAATCTTCTGAACTTGTTTAAAGCCTAACGAAAAAAGGCTTATCCTTTTGATATAATTCAAGAATATTTGTCATGCGTTTTAAACTTCCCTTTAATTGCCCAGTTCAGAGGTGAAACTTTATTAAGTATGTTTCAATATATTTCAAAAGTATTTTCTACTTTTTTCCTACTGACAGTTTACAGTCACTGACTGTCATTGTTCTTTTGTTACAGGATGTTGTTGAACAGATCCACTAACATTTCCTCGGATTGCTGTGAGGGTAACTGCTGACTATTCGGTCAGAAAGACTACAGTCTGGGTGCGATGAAGTCAGCATTCGTATCATCACAGCGTTTTCTTTTGTGAGGACTAACAACCCCCACTGTTTACTGTTGCTTGTGTAAAATGTTCACTCACAATGAAACATTTATTGTTCGTTAAAAAAGAAGACAGGCCCTTGTTAGTATGCTGGGCCTACAAGGATTATTTTACTGGGATGTGGAGAAGTTGAACTAGTGCGTTTAAGGCACAAACTCAAGAAGTCAGACATTCATCAGGGTGCCCACAGGTGATTAAACCCAACACCCTCTCTCTTTCTTTTTCTCCTTCTCTTTTTCTCTCTCACTCCCTCCCTCTCTCTCTCTCTTTCTCTCTATCTCTTTTTCTCTTTTTTTTTCTCCCTCTCACTGGGAATCATAAGGCCTATTAGCTGGGAAAAAAGGGTCTACCAGGAACATCTGCCAACTGTTCCCTGGCAACAGAATGCCCTGTGCTCTGCGCTGAGTCACTGATCATGCCCGTAGGGAGCCAGCCCCCCCAGTTTTCAAAACAAGCACCATGGTAAATAGGACAGCAACAGTACCCATATTTGTTTTTAAAACTTTCACATTAACTTCAGATAGTTGCAGAAAATATTTATTTATAACCTAGTCAGGTTTTTATATTGTTTGCTAAATTGTTTAGGTCAAGTGCCAAACTCTACTCTTGGTTTTTGCTTGTTTTCAGAGGATAATAAAAGTTTTGGTTGTTGCAAACAAGATCTGATACATGTTTCTTTTTGTCCTGACTGCTTCTTAGAGTTCATACAGAACAATCTGTATCTGTGTGTGACTGGTTACATTACATAGTTAGGATACCCAGTTTTAAATGCAGAACTGAATTTTATGGACCACATTACTAGCCAAAGAGCTCAACACATACTGGTGAGTCCACTTACTCCTAGCTTGTGGTGTTTTCGATTTTGAGTGATATTTGAGTTGTTGGTCTTGTCTTTGGTCATATTCCTTTGTACAGTTTATTATGTTTTTGGAAGTTAGTGGTAAATGTGAATGGTGTAACAACTCACAGACATGGGAGCTTATTTATGACAGTAAACCTATTTAGATAACTATCCAGATTTACACTAATCAGTGGACCATGTTTTTTTATCAACATTTCATTAATTCATCTTGACATCTTCTACTATTTGTACTTGATAAAGGCCAAGGGCAGATGTTTAGTGTTACACAATGGTTGCCTCCTGCAGCCTGTTTTAAACCTTTAATTGAAAGGTCATGTTGGTTACAGTGAGGGCCTGCTTTTGTCTTTGGTCAACAGATGAATCACAGGCAGTAAATGTGCAGCAGCACAACTTTTTGGTCACCAACAGCAATATCTGAGAACCTTTGCAGATTCTGCATTTGCCTGTTACTTAGTTTTAGTCCACCATCAAGTACCACAATAAGTTAACACAAATGATGGTCATGGAGCTTTCATTAAGCTGCTATTAGCTGAATATTGATAATAGTTACAGTCATAGTTAATTATTAAGTTAATGACTTATCCATTTTTAATTAACTTATCCATCATTAACTTAATGATAGTTCTTGATGGATATATAACTATTAACTATAGTTAATAGTTATATATCCATCACACATCACAGTTTAAGCGCTGGTGTGCTTTAATCAAAGTGGCATTCTATGGTTTACAGGTATTCTGATCAAAAACCCAGTTGCTCTTTCCCTTGAAACTGGTTAAAAACTAATGATTTTGAATTTGTATTGGCCCTTGCAGCCTAATCTTTTCAGTAGGCTATGTGGCCTTTGGGTTTGGCCACCTCTGCATTAAAGTATCAGGAGCTTCAGAGTAGGTAAAATATTAAAATGTTTGTTTCTGTCAAATGCATCTAATTAAGTTAGTGTCATTTGCCAAGTGCATCTGAGTTGTCATTTTTGCAGGCTTCTCCCCTGTTTGTGTTTTTTTGTCAGAGGTTCTGAACCTCTATAACACGCCTGGCTTTGGTTAATGAGTAACAACCCTCCCCTTTTCCCTCTATAAAAGCAAGACTTACCCTGTGCACCCCTAGTCTGCATTTAGGATGGCCACCTCAGGAAGGAAGGTTCTTGCTGCTCTCCTGTTTTTCTCCTTGTGTCTCCTTGACATCACTGCTCTTCTACAAGGTAACACAAACAGTGGAGTGGAGTGTGAGAGGGAGAGGATGCTATTAGTTGTGAAAATGTGCTATGGAGAGGATAAAGCAACATAAATATTTGAAATGATTTTTTTGCTGTTGTGTTCACACTAGGTCCTAAGTGTGGCTTCCCTCAGGTAAAGAGCCTTCTTGAGCGCTCATTAAGGATTGTAGGAGGAGCAGAGGCCGTGTATGGATCCCATCCTTGGCTGGCATGTCATCTTTTAACTGGCATAAGTATAGCAGCAGACACCCTCATTAGCCGTCCCAAGGGGACATTTACCAGACACTGGCTTCTAATTACATGCATAATAAGTGGCTGGCCAGGTGCTCAGTCTATCCAACACTATTCCTACTATGCTCACCCATCATGTTGTATCATATTTTAATCACATGTCCTTTGGGGTATCAGGTCCTTTGTTCTAGTTCATACGCAGTATTTGATTTCTATTATTTCTCTTTGCTGTGTCATGATGGGTTCTCTGTGTTGGTTGCAGGTATCTTTAAAGTCAAAGGGCATGCATTTCTGTGGAGCATCCATTCTCACAGACCGCTGGCTGGTCACAGCTGCACACTGCCTCTACACCATGTCAAAGTAGGTTGGCGACACATTCACACGTGCAGTTCCTGCTTATCTGTCACTCTATCATGCAGCTTATTTACAGTGCTGACTGTGTGGTGAGGTTTTGTGCTGACACACACTTCCCGTGCTAGAATCATTTCAGCATTAGTAGTTGTCGGGTAACCTGAACAGCTGCCTAATCCTGATTTCAGTGATATTCTACAAAATGTCAGCGCTGTCATTGGGGAGCATAACCAGAGAGTGTCGGACCAAGACGAACAGAGGTTCCGGCTGAAAACACTCAGAATCCATGAAAAGTTCTGGCCTGTCTCCCCACTGAACTATGACATAGCCCTGTTGGAACTGGACGGCTTCATTCAGTTTGGTATGTCGACCCAGCACCTGAAGTACAGTACACCAGATAAACGAATCCCATATTGTTATTACATTTACATGTTTTTCATTGGTTTGCAGACAAACATGTTCAGCCATTGTGCTTACCTCTGCCCAGTGAAACATTTCCACCCGGCACCAGCTGCAGCGTTGGAGGATGGGGCCGTGAACGAGAGCGTACGTGTGAACACCGAAGCATCAAACAGGATTCTATTTTGCAGTTTGGCACCATTTTTAAAATCGAATTTCTCTTCCAAAAAAATCCCCTGTCAACAGGTGGCCCTCTGCCAGCTGTCCTTCGGGAGGTGTCGCTTGACCTAGTGGACACTGGCCGGTGCAAGCATGCCCTCCAAAGCCTCAGGCCCCAGCCTCAGCCCCACACTGTTGTCTGTGCAGGACCAGAGAGAGGAGGCAGAGATGCTTGCCAGGTGAGAGCTCCTCAGTCGAATGAAGAAAGAAAAAAACAAACACTATGAATCAGTCCATATTTGTGGTGTTTGTGACCACTGTGAATTGGCCGGTGATAATAACTGAATAGTGCACAGTAACTCACTTTATGTTTCCTATTTAGGTTCCTATTTAGGTTTCCATAGTACTAACTACCAGTTAGCTATTCGCTCTATGTTTTATCACATCTTTAGGTTATTTTTCTTATAGACCTGTACACATCATTCTGTGACCTTGTACAACCAAGCTATAGATAGATTCAGAAGGGAGAAGATGTCTCCAACACTACTGGGGGTGGGAACGAGGAACAAGAAGAGGAAAGCTGAGTCTCGGGAAGGCAGGAATTCCCTCAGTGTAATGCTCAGGGTTTTCTTGTTAACTAGTTTTTTTCTGATATCCTCTGACATCCTTGCCCCTGTTGCTCATTTGTGCTCTTTGCTGTGAAGTGCTACGAGAAGTGACTTTTCTATAATGCGCTGTAAAAATAAAATTGAAATCGATATGTTTAGGGAGACTCTGGAGGTCCGCTAGTCTGCCCTAGGGAGGATGGACACTGGGTAGTAGTGGGGGTGACCTCATGGGGCAAAGGGTGTGGACGTAGCTGGATCGACAATGCCCTCAAGCAACCAAGGAAGAGAGGGTCACCTGGAGTGTTCACAGACGTCAAAGCGTTCTTGCCATGGATCAAGAGAATCCTTAAAGGTTAATGCCACAGGGTTATAAAGCTCATTTGTATTTGAGTTCTAGTGTTCATATGCTTGTAACTGTTTCATTTAATGTAATTAAATTTATTTTCATTCATTCATTTAATTTTTTCAGAATCAGACCTCACACCAATTTCCTCTCCATGTAAGTGTGCTTCGAATAGGTTAACAGCCGGCATTCTGCAACATTCTCACTTTTGAAAATGGTTGAATAACACATCTATGTGTCTATTTGCTACAGTGCTGTGTCATGTGATGGATGGTGCTTTGACTGAAAACCACGGGGTAATTAGCAACCCAGAGAAGCCTGTGAAAAACTATACCAACAATGAGTGAGTGGCTTGTTTTCTGTTCTTGCCTCAGTACCCCACCTTCAGTATACTGTAAACATTTCCAACAATTCATGCCATAAAAAGTACTCCCACACACTCCCACTTCGTTCCTAGAATGTGCTCATGGTCCATCACCGTGCCAACTGGGCGTCACATTCTGTTGGAGTTCCTGGAGTTTGACTTGGAGAATGACACGCTCTGTCACAATGATCAGCTCACAGTGTTTGAAGGTGCCAGCAGGGTCATTGGTGAGAAACAGGATACCAAAGTGACATTAAATATAACTTCACCCCTTAACCCACTTGACCCACTTGCACTGTGGAGGAATATACAGTACTGTTATCTGGAATGGCTACTTTAGAGGCCACTTTAGATCCACTGACACTTCCTTTTCTCCTGCAGGCAGGTTCTGTGGGAACCAGCTCCCAGGGCCTGTGTTGGTCCCCTCAAGCAGTGTGACCATACAGTTTGTGTCTGATGCTAGCGACACAAGAGCTGGGTTTACCATCCAATACAAAGCTGTGGATGAAGACTTTCAGCTGGGTGAGTTCCTGGGCCACTCCTCTTAGAAACAGACTGTGAATAAAACACATATCAAGCAGCACACAAGCTCCTAGAGTCCAACTGAATAGGGTTAGTAAATTGTTCTCTAGCAGCAAAACCGGTTTGCTAGTTACGCAACACCTTCTGCACAACACAGTGGAATGACTGGAAACAGACCAATGGTTTCCGAGACTAATGACCAATGGTTTCTTTACACTCTTAGAAAACAATATGCTCACACAGGTTTAACAATATGACTTTTCACATCACATTATTTCTAGACAGGATTTTTCTTAACACAGCCTTAACTATGAGAGGCAAGCAGCAAGCAATCGTTTTATCAGGTTTATTGTGTGGCTTTCACGGCACCTGTGTGAGTATAAATGTGCGCTTTGTTCTTTCATCAGGCCCCCTGGAGGGAGAAATAGTACTAATAACCGGTTTGGTCTGACAGGTTGTGTTTAAGCCCTTCAGCAGAAGAGGAGGGCTCCAGTATAAATCCTCAGCCCTGCCTAGCATTCCCCCCCCCCCCCCTTCCTGTGGTGCTGTTGTCAGGCAGCGGCCGAGCATGGGCACCGTCAGGGCTATGGATGCTGTAGATACCGGGAGAGCAGTGTGTCAGGAACAGACCACACCACAAGGCCCAGAGTAATCAGAGAGAAATCAGAGAGTAATCAGAGTCATGCAGGTGGGGACTGAAATGCAACGCACTACAGGTGACCCCGCAGGTACAACCGAACCCCCCCCCCAAGAGACCCGTGAAAGACAATGATGGTGTTGAAGCAGGACAGAAACGAGGGGCATCACGTGGTTCCTCAAACAGGATTCAGTCAACATGCTAAACGCTTGTGCTTTGTTGTTGCAGAGCCTCGATGTGGCACACTGGCGATGAACCAGGCCCAAGGGGCCATCCAAAGCCCCCGCTACCCAGAGGCCTACGGTGAACAAGCAGACTGCCGCTGGGTCATCCACGCACCCAAGGGACACGTCGTCAAGGTAGGCCGTGGGTGGTGTCCCAACGGAATCATGAATGCATTCAAGGCTCCTTGAATATGCAGTGAGAACTGACTCTCATCTGGGACTCCGGATCAGTTTTCTCTGCTAGAAGAGAAAGGGACTCTTAATCTTTCACAACAGCGCCCTGCAAACACCCTGACCTGAACACTGTACTGTAATTATGAGAAGTTATAATCACAATTATGCACCATGTGTGATATGACCTGCGTGCAGTTGATGTGATGATCTGTTAATGGAATATTGCTCTGCATTGAACTCTGTAATGGATCTTTTTCCCAGCTTGACTTTCATGACTTTGATGTGGAGCAGTCACAGTATTGCCAGTATGACTCCCTCAGAATATTTGGAGATGTGGATGGACAACATGAAATTGGTAAGACAGAAGTCCTCTCTTGGGGAAGTCCTCTCTTGAGTTGACCACATTTTTCTTTAGCAAATAAAGTAAATAAAGCTGATAGGTGTCCCATTTCCTATTTCCCATTTTGTCTAGACACTAGACCCACACAACTTGAAGGATCCATCACTAATTATTTTTTTCTGTGATGGCTGCCTAGAAAACTAGACTGATTTTAAATAAAAAAATTAAACCAGATGATACTTACATGCATCCTTGTCTTTCTCTTCTGGCTTGGCCAAGGAATCGGAGCCCGCTCAGCCCAGAGAATTATAGCCTTTTTCCAGTACATTAAAACTCATTTTTTTAGTTGCCATTGCCCTCTTGATCTAACAAATGTTCCTCCACATCACATCACCCCATATATGTACCCCTGTATACATTAGAGACAGGTCCCCTATCCCCTTCCCTCCTTCTTCCACCAACCTCTGGCAGTTGTGTTGGCCCCTTGAGTCGTGGTTCTGCCCAAGGTTTCTTCCTTAGAAGGGAGTTTTTGTGGGAGTCTCTTGGTGTCCCCTTGTTAATGCCTCTCCACTCTTACCTTCATACTGTAGGCCATTCCCATCTCTCCATCACAACCCCCCACCGCCCACACACACACCCTTTCTCTTTTTTAATGCAGACAGACAACATCAATAATTTCACTACATTTTTAAACCTTTTAAAAAAGTATGTGATAATGAAATCCTTGAATCCACATCAGAATCAACCTTTAACAGGAACCCCCACAGTTACAAGGTTTGAAACTTCTGCCCTTTCTGTTAATGCATATATTACCATCCTGATTTGGCTAGTTTCCATCTTGCTTGATTAGCTTGCCTGATCTAGCTTTTTTCTAAGCTGATGAATGCTTTATCTGTTTTTGTCACTGCTTCCAATGGCCTCTCCTCTCTAAGCGGTGCTTTGTGGCAGTGCTGCACCTCCCCCAGTCCTGAGCTACGCCAGTGTCATGGTCCTCCATTTTACCTCTGACAGCAGTGTGACAGCCCGTGGGTTCCATGCTACACCTACATTCATCAGGAGATCAGGTCTGTATCTACAGTGAGTGCTATGCTCACACATACCTTCCCTAGGAGATCAGACCTCACAAACAAACCTCACACACCACTGGTTCCCATACTATAGGTGGGTCACCAGAAATGTCATGTGTCATAATCTGTGCTAGGCTTAGGCTAATCCAGACAGTAGTAGACGTTTAGCAGGCATGTGAATGATGGTTGTCAATATGTAGGTAAATAAATATTGGTAACATAAGTTACAGGTTTCACATTTTTAAACATAACTCTTTGAGAATTGGGTTGCAATGTTGTCAGTCACAGATCTGAAAGCCTCAGCAGTCACTGGATGTGCCTGCAACAAATTAAACTAATGATTGCGGAGAAAAAGAGAGTTGGATGGATTACAATTTGAAACCAAATACCTATAATGCTGGCCTCCATTGTTTTGGGGTAAACCTCAGTGTTGGATTGGTTTCCTATTTCAAGCAAACACACACACAAATTTGTCAGTACTATATACTGTAAATAGCAGATGAAAGATGGTGTATACCATCCATCATCCAACACCTGCCGTTTATATGGTGCTGGCCAATTCATTTATTCCAGTCTACCTATTGTACAGTATGTATGCCTGGCCAAGTTTTAGGCCACTGCATGCCCATCCCCAATAGTGTATTCACTCATCATAGACGTCTGTCTGTGCAAACAGAACTCCAGGACGGTCAAGAGAAGAGAGACCTAGAGGATGAATCAGAAGGCACCTCACCCCACACTTGGCAGGCACAGACAGGTCTGTCCAGTGATTCTAGCTTTAGCATGATTGTCTTTATTTGTTATGCAAACAAGCTCTTGAACACTAACACTAACTTGCTGTTACTCAGACCTCTGACAGGGCATGTGATAATTAGCAGATATGTTTGGACTTGATGTGAGAATGAAAGTAGCACAAAGTAAAATAAAACCATTGCAGCATTGATGACTGCATTGTGATCACCAATAAGCACCACCTACTGTAGCAGTTCCAGCAAGACTCTGGGGATTGTTTGTAATGTGTAGTTTGGCAATTGGGTAGTTAGTCCACTAACCTTTCACCCAAATCCTAAAGTGTTGCTTAAAAAAGGAACTGACACACACACATACACACACACACACACACACTCTTCTCTTCAGTGGTGTTTTTTTTTTCTTTCCTGTGGTTTCCTGTGGGTTTTGCTATACTACTCTGATAACATGTCACTTTTTGTCTCTTCGTTTTCAGAGGGGTTGCCAGGTCTGTGTGGAATGCAACACTCGCTTGCCGGCTCAGGGCTGGGAGAGGGAACGTTGCATCAGCACTGGCCCTGGGGTGCCCAACTCCATGTGGGCACTGAGGTCATCTCTTTGGGTGCTATCATCCAGCCTGACTGGGTCCTCACAGCAGCCCACAGAGTCCATAGCCTGTGAGGAAGTTATGGATTAGTATAGTGTTTGAAAATAACTCAATTATTTTTTAAATTTTAAATGTTTTTATTATTATTATTTATTTATTGGGCATAAAATATTAAGTGTTTTCATTTCCTCACAGAGACGAGGAAACACTTGGTTCACTGACTGTTAAGACTGGAGATCCAGATAAACAGGTAGGACATACAACTACTGTATGTTATTAGGTGCATGTGTTCATGTGCATTTAAACGCTGAGTGGGTGGGGATGTTGCTGTTTTTTGTGTACGGTGGAAAGTGTCTTCTTGATGTCACCTGTTCCATACACAGATTCGGAGAGTAAAGAGTGTGCTCGTGCACCCTGAATACGACCCCTCTTCCCTGGACTCAGACGTAGCTCTTCTGCAGCTGGACTCAGATTTTACACTCACTAACCACACACAGCTTATATGTCTGCCTAGCCTACCACAGGACGGCACCCCCAGTCTCTACTGCAAAGTTCCTCTTGAGAGCAGATATCCTGGTAAGCATTCAAAGAAGAGCATAACAATTTACTAACCAAATCATTTTTATTGATTTTATTTAAGGAACATATACAATCCTCTGCAAATGACTATATTTTCTGTGCATTGGCACAGTGGAAGGATATCACGAGACATCTGACTCTGCATTTCTTTTTTTTTAATTCTTTAGTTTGCAGTTTCAGTCCTCTAAAGAGAGTAGCCCTTTTACTATTTGCTGCTATATTGTAATTCCAGAGCCTTGCAGGCAGCATTCAGAATGTTCTGATGAAGCTTCCACCCACATTCATGTGTGGTGGGTTTTAATTGGCAGGCTCTCCGAGGAACAATGCATCGCTGTCTGTAGATGTGTCTCTGCTGGAGAGGGCGGACTGTGAGCGCTACTATCCTCAGAGGCTGGCCAACACAATGCTATGCACTCAACACAAAGACCTGAATGATCCCTGTATGGTAAGATCAGAACTCTGTGGAGTATCATTTAGTATGGAGCAATCACACCACACTCTGGCTTATGAGAGACTTATGAATATGATATGTGCCAGACTTTGAATTGTGGCACAGCTCCCTCTACTGGAGAATAAAATAACACTAAATATTTGTCATAATCTGAAATGCAAACCACAAATTCCAGGCAGGGATTCCTGATAGGCCAAGCCTACATGTGTAAATAGTATGGAAATCATTGATTTCTAGAGATCGTTGACCATAAATTACCTGAAAAATAACTGAAATGGGCCCATATCACAGCCAACACTTGTGCTTAGCCTGTGACTTCTTGGAAAAATGACCATTGTGAAATGGTCCCAGTAATCACCGCAATTCTCTCGGTTTCTTTAGGACCGCAGTGGAGCTCCTTTGGCATGCCACACAAACGACTCCCATTTCTTTGTGCTAGGAGTGGCTAGTCAGGGAGAGGGATGTGGAAAGTTTCCAAGGCCAGCGGTTTATTCCTCACTGCTGCCTGTCGTGAATTGGATTTTGGAGCAGCTTGACAGTGAGTTACAGTTGGATGACCCCACAGAGCATTTGGAAATAGGTCCCTTCAGCTCCTAGGTTGTGCATACCTCTTTCCAGTTAGAGCATTTTTAAAGACATTTAGGCATTTGGGCCTACTGAGAACAGAGTCCGGGGCTAATGTCTACATGGGGAAAAGGCATTTATTTTTCTCAGCTGTTGGTATTTCTTATCTTGTAAAAGGTGGAGCTTTAGGCAAGGCAAGACAAGGCAACGTTTATTTGTACAGCATGTTTCATACACAATGCAGCCCAATGTGCAGAATAGCAGCAAAGTTAGATTAGAGGTTAAGTTGCCTAAATAGATCTGCTATAGAATCAGTATAGAAACCATAAAAATGAATTATTATTCTATTATAAATAGATAAAAATAAAAAAAAATTATAAAAACCAAATCCAACCATACCAAATCAGAATAAATTGGATTTTACTTGAAGTAAAATGATACACATGATTAGTTTTGGGCAGAGGCTTCACTGGTTGAACTACATTTGTGAGTAGTGTGGCTCTAGCTCAGATATGTTCTGAATGTGATAGTTTTGGACTTATGTAGTTATTTTTTGGCCATGCAATATAGCTTTCTTATAAGGTACATATTCAGAGCACCATGCAGCTCACAGCAGTAAATCTTTCATCTAGGTCATGCCCAAGTAGTAGGAATAGGTACTAATACCTGAAAGCTAATACCATTTGATCATTACCATGCCCTTGATTAATCTAATGGCAGTTTCATATTTTTCTACAGTGGGTTTGAATCTAGTACTAGAGGAGGATCCAGAGGAAAATGATATTCAGACTGAATCGTCTGGATACTTTTACTGAATCACGTCAACATCAGTCATCGCAAAACAGCGGGAAAGCAACTTGGTGCTATTACCATGATTAGTAGCCTATTTAAATTGTAACTTTTACTAAATGTTATTTATTTTAATACTAGCCTATAGGCCTACATAGTTAGTGTAGACGACACTTTATATATTACAAAATTTATCATTGTCTTCTGCTGCATTTACAGCCAGTTATATGTATAACCTGTCATAAAGTTGAAATAAAGTTGTATGACATTTCAATGCTGATGGTGCAGTATATGTTTTAATTATTATGCATACCATCATCCAGTATTATCAAAATTATATCCCTTTCACCATCATTTCACATTGATTAGATCGATCATGTGTCTACCTGACAAAGCCGGGAACTTCGCGCAACTGTGATGGGGTGATTTCAGACCACTTCCCCACACACATGTTCAGCCACACGCACGCAGTCATGTCACGTTGTTATGGAAACTGATTTCTCCTCCAATTGGTTCATTTGATACAAACACGCCTCTTCGGCTTGACGCTCCTCCTTCAGGACAGCCCTCGAACAAAGGTGCATGTTTTCCCCTAATGTAACCTATGACCACACCAGCGGCAGGCTATCTAAGATACCCCGGATAGGGATACGGGGCATTATGGAGGACTATCTGGTAATATACTTATTTACTTATTTGATCACAGAATATATGGATATTTAGGATATGCGTAAAATTCTGTTCCATATCAATTAGCAAATAGGCTATAGGCCCTACAGTTAATCATTCTTTAGAGTCAAGTTTTGACTGAGGGGAGTTTCAAAATCAATGCCATAAAATCTCACACCTTGAAGGAAATGGATGGCATGACAAAGCATATTTAGACTACTGTGTATTAAATAGATGTGAATATTTCTTTTATTTGCTGCTTCTTATTACTTTGTTGTCTAAAAGAACAAGTACTAACCCTATTCATTGAAACTTGTTCCGTTCAGACGGTGTCCATACTGGTGGCAGTGGCCGTGGTGGGGTTTACCTTATTCTACCTCATCACAAAACCAGATTGGCGGAAGGCTCCAAAAACCCTGAAGGACCCAATAGTCAAATATGCTCTGCCACTCATGGAGAAGGAGGTCTGTCTGTTTGCATCATCTAATGCACTGACATTACGACCATGCCAAAAAGCAAACATGTTCACCTTGGATAAATATTATTAAATAATTAAGTCATAATTATAATGATGATTCTAATGATCATAATTATACAACCCAAAACATCGATGACTGAACTTGTTTGCCTCCCCCCTCCACAGGATATCAGCCATGACACCAAACGCTTTCGCTTCGGCCTTCCATCTCCCTCACATGTCCTTGGCCTTCCAGTGGGTATGGATGGGGCGCTCCCTCCTGCTTTATCAGTGCTAATACAAGGCCCTGTGTTTCATAATGCTAGCTACTGGGTTCTTCTCAAAAGAAGAATTGCTCTATTGTGAGATTATTACCCTAACAAACTGCCTGTGGTCAATTTCAGGCCAGCACGTTTATCTCTCTGCCAAAGTCAACGGCAGCCTTGTGGTCCGTGCTTACACCCCAGTTTCAAGTGATGAGGACAAGGGCTTTGTCGACCTGGTTGTGAAGGTAGTGTACTGTGTAATAACAGTTCTAACAGTTAGTCTTTGTTGCATTGGTATAACATGCTCTACATGCAGTTACTCTACATCCTGAGGACAGGCGAAATCAGGGTTGCAGTCCTGCTGAATTGCACCTTCTTAGCAGAATCATTTAGGGTGTATTCACACCTGAAAAGTCCTTTGGTCCACTTGTTTGGTCCGGATCATTAGCGGACTATTTTTTTTCATTTGGTGCGGTTTGCATTCACACTGTACTTTTTGCAAGCAAACTTTATTCTGTACACATATATCCACGTGTGTGACGATCACTGCTCCCATTGGACAGAAAAGACTTGAGCACCAGAGTCCGTTTGGAAGCGGACCGAGACCACCTCAAAAAGTGGGTCTCGGCCTGGTTGTTTGGTCCGCACCAGGATTCGTTTGTTGTATTCACACCTGCACAAAAGGTCCGGACCAACGTGGGAAACGAATTCTGGTCCGTTTAAAGTGGACCAAACAGTGCAGGTGTGAATACGCCCTAACTAACATCTGATGGCACTCTCTCTAGATATATCACAGAAATCATCATCCAAACTACCCTGGAGGGGGTAAGATGTCTCAGTACCTCAATGAGATGACTATTGGAGACACTATTAGTTTTAGAGGGCCTAACGGACTGCTCATCTACCACGGAAATGGTAAGAAATGCTTGCTAAAAAATTAAGAATGCGGTTGGTAACCACTAGATGGCAGTGTTGAACAATGAAAAGACTTGAAAAAGGCTGTGTTGGTCTCACAGCCAAAACAGACAAAGCTATTCTTGTTAGATACAGATGCTACAGGTTTTTACTGATTTTAGGATTTGAAATTGTTTAAGGAAAATTTGCAATCCGCCCTGACAAAATATCTGAGGCCAAAATCAGGAAGTTCAACCATGTGGGAATGATTGCTGGTGGAACAGGTAAGGTTGTCTTAATTCTTACCAGACATAAACAGGTCTTCATAGGCTAATACAGTATATTTAGCTGAGGTTATCCATTTTAGTCCAAAACATTTATCATAATATTTTACATAGTTAACCATAAACTATAATATTTACATCGTTTCCTACATGCAATATGTATTTTCTGTAATGTTCTCTAGTAGTGGTGGAACCAACTGACTTTTACATCACTACTGACGTTAACGTCACTAATTAATCCAGTCAATCCACTGCCCTGTTGTTCAAAGCAAGCAAGGTCTGTCTGTGGGATCCAATACATTTGCAACCTAGACCAAAAGTCAACCAGCAACTAACACTAAATGATTGGGTAACAATTACATAGTGTATATTCAGTTTAATTTCACTACGCCCCATTCAGAGACATCCAGTTTCATTTCACTACTGTGTTCTCCATTCAATGAACACTAACGTTATTCGGTCTATATTGCATTAAATGTTCTATATTTACAGATTTATGTTATATTTCTTTTTTAATATTGACATTACTGTTATTGAGTGGCAATATTATTTGTTGTAATATTGTCAGTAGATGCACTCATGCTGCAAATTTGTCTCTTTTTTTACCTAAAGCATCCTTGTGTTTGTCCAGGTATTACTCCTATGCTCCAGCTGATTAAATGTATCACATCAGACCCTTTAGACAACACTAAGTGCTCCCTGATATTTGCAAACCAGGTAAATCTCTCCTCACACAGAAAAAGGACTCTGATTTGTATTATATTGTTAGACAGTTCTGCGTTAATGAGCTGAACTTTGGTTGTCTGTAGACGGAAAAAGACATCTTGTTGAGAGAGGAGCTGGAAGCGATTCGATCGAATCTGCTCAAAGCAGACCAGCTGAAACTGTGGTACACCCTGGATAAGCCCCCAGAAGGCAAGAGTGACCTCACCTCCTTTGCATGTGTGCTTCAAGATAGCCATAGTTCATCCTCAGCCTGCTTTTTAGGCTTGGTTTGCAATAGCATCCAAAAGCGTTGACTTCCTGGAGACATATTAAGAACACATAGAATGTAATTATAGCGTCTAATTCGATGCAGCTCATGTCTGCAATAGCTCATGTTGAATCTGTGTCATTTCGGGAAAGAAGAATAGTTCTCATAGACCTAGACAGGTCATTATAGCCTGTTGTTGTGCGGCTTGTGAAGGGAGACGTTCGTTCATTGAGACTCATTTTCGGTAATTTGCTTCTCCACAGGATGGACTTACAGCTCCGGATTTGTGGACACTGCCATGATTAAAGACCACCTCCCTGCACCGGCAGCTGACGTGCTCATTGTAATGTGCGGCCCACCTCCGATGATCCAGAACGCCTGCCTGCCGAACCTCTCCAAACTGGGGCACAAGACAGAGAACACCTTTGCATACTAACACTGACCAACAGGATGACACTGGTGTTAAAAACTCTTGTATGACCTTTTGAATGATTATGGAGTTGAACAAGAGAGATGCACTTGCACATACCTGCATACAGACACAGTTGGAACACAAATGTATTACCGCCATTAATCGGCTGTCTTAACCTGCCTCTCATCTGAATGCACTGATGTTCTAAAAGCCTAAAAATTCTGGATGAAAAATGTCTGTTGAAAATAGATGGAATCATGAAATGCTGCTCTGTGCGTCTTGCGCTGTATTTATTCACAGGACCTCCACATGGTGTACAAATAATAGAACATCATTAGCTGCAGGGAGACGTGTCAGCAGGGCTGTCGGGTCTTGTGAGGAGGCCTCGGCGGTTAGTGTGAATTTAGACACCTTATGGCTGTCACCTTATGCCATGTTACCCAAGTGAGAAGTGAACTGACAAGACAATTCCTCACAGCTGAGAGACTAGTTCTTCTGACAAGCATCATTAGAGGGCCCTTACTTGACAGTGGTGTTTGAAATCGAGAAAGGAGTGAGGGCAGGCTGTGATGATTTATGGAAACATAAATATGTATAAATGGACTACATTTGGCTTTATAGCGCTTTTCTACTCAAATGAGCGCTCAAAGCGCTTTACAATATATGTCTCACACTCACACACCAATGGCAGATGCTGGAAGCCAACTTGCCACCAGGAGCAATTTGGGGTTTAGTATCTTTCTCAAGGACACTTCAATGGGGTCAGGTGACGTGGGCCTTGAAACTGTACCTCTACCACCTGCACCACCATCACCCCTTAACCCACCAGATAAGCTTTGCTATGTTGATGAGAACACTATTGCATAGAGCACTGTACAGGCCATAGATATCTATTCTCAGTCATACTCTTCCTGAGTCAGTAAACGCTACACATGGTTAACAAACATCTGCATAGAAGTTTGACATTCTGGCACCCTGAGCAACAAACAACAAAGCAGCTGGAATGGACCCAGTCTACAGATGTTAGGTCTTCTTCTGGAATCTGCCAACACTTTGCCTCGTGAGTTTTGCTTAAGACTTGTAGGCTCTCTTTGGAAATACACAGATATGGTTCATCCTCTTGGTCAGTGGAGGATGGGGGGGGCTTATGACCTGTCCACATAATCATGTCCATGTAAGCATGCAAGGTTACCTTCCTCTCAGAGGGTTGTCTCTCTTATATACTGAAAAAAGATCATATTTTGTTTATATACATTTGAAGAAATGGGTATCAATTTAGACATGACAATTATGAACATTTGAAAAGTATAATGTGATACATCAATAACCCTTTTTAATGTTAATGAGATCATATATATGACAGGTTTTGTCACTCTGATGCTGACCCCCGTCAGGTAAAGTGTTACTCAGATATGTAGCCATTTTGGATGGCATTTATTGTGCATGATGGGATGCTGTATTGCTATGGCTGTGGCATGTGCATGGGTTTGGATCTTACCAGGATAAATCGACCCCGGGTGTTGACACAAGGAGATCCAACAGCACTGACCTGCTCCTGAGAATCCTGGAGAGATGGGTGAGATTGTGAGGCTGGAGTATACAACCTGTTGCTGGTGTAAACGGTGGGCCAAAGTTCGAACCGTGAACTGGGGGGCTCTTAATTGTATCTGAGCCACCCCAAGGTTTCCATAAGGGAAAGGAGATTTTACTCTTGCAGAGTAAAATCTTGCATTATGTAGGTGTGTTCATATTATGAAAATCTACCCATCTGCACAAACACAGTGCTGATCTATCTTCTAATGCACATAATGCCAAATAATGAGGAAAACCATAATCATATACCATAACAAGATATAGCCTCTGTTGTTCATTGGTGCTCTTTTTGTTGTGAAGCGTTGTTGTGTAAAATTCATTTGAAAATGTACAACACTGAGTGCAAGACAGAAATACAATTGAAACTCCAGAGCCCTCTCATTACCACAAAAACAGAAATAACAACATGACACAGTGCTTGTTTTATTGACATTATTTCTGTTCATATAAATTGAAATATCCTCTACAACAAAATGTTCAATATAAAATACTAAATACCATAAGTAAATAAATGACCAAGAAAAAAAAGTTTTATTGATTGTCGGAGTATTGGCTGCACTCAGCCATGAGCTGGAAGACCTGGATGGGATTAGGGTTAAGGTTGGGGGAAAGGGTTGAGAGTTTGGCTAGCAACTGTCTGAAGCAGCTGGTAAAGGCCTCTCGGGGCTAAAGCTGAGGTATGAGGCGTCCCTGGGCGGGATGTTGGAGTCGGTTAGCCGTTAGCCGCTGTCGTTAGCGTCCTGCTCACACTATGGCCGTCTGGCTCCGGCGCATCCCACGTAGCAGCTCGTCACGGCTTAACAAGTACTGAAAGCAAGGGGGGAGGAGGGAGCATGGGTGGGCTGGGGTTAGCTGCAAGCCATGAGGCCACTGTAAGTGCACAAATACACACGCACAATCACACACACACACACATACACACGCACAATCACACACACACCTAGAGGCACACACCCACACCCATACACATGCACAATCACAATAACACACACACAAACACCTAGAGGCACACTCACACTGACAAAGGTACACACAAAACACAAACCTTGTTCGCATGCACTCACACACAAAGGCAGACAGGCTCTCTCTCTCTCTCTCTCTCACACACACACACACATGCACACGCACACCTAGAGGCACAAACACACACCTACAGAAATTAAGCATGACTAAACAAGCTGTCCTCTGCAGCTGAGTCAGGAACTGGGTGGTTGTCATATAAGGACAACACATCTGACACAAATCAAACCAACACCAACAAAGGGTCTCAACCATACTGCAGCACACACCAGGAACCTTGTTTACACATTTTGAAAGTGGTTCTGAGTACTGTTTTGGGATGTGTTACTGTCCCCTAGAAATCAATCATGTGAAATGTAAAGGGCCTCCACATTTATCACCCCCCCCCCCCCCTTTCACACACACACACACACACCCACTCACCCCCTTCACCCCCTCACCCCCCCCACCCCCCCCCACACACACACACACACACACACACACACACACAGCTGATTAGTTTATTAAAAGCAATTCCTGGTTATAATGCACATTAAACTGACAGTTTGTGCAGTGTTGTGAGCAAAGGGCTAGAAGATACTCAATACTCACTGTCAGGTTGTTTATTCCCTCTGATAGAGCTTCTATTTGCATAATGGTTCCCTGGGCCGCCAATGCCTGCAAGGTGAGGTCACTAGTCAGAGTCAGTACCCAATACAGTACTGGGCTATACATGCTACATGCTATACAATCTTACAGCAGCCAAGGGGAAATCTGGTGGGAATCAAACCATAGCTTGGTCGTTCAAGGCTACCATGTGCAGCATAAAGTGACCTAGACTGAATAGAGACCCAGCAGCTGATGCTAGCTACAGTATATACATGTAGGGCATGGAGGGGGAAACTGCAAGTGAGTCTCAGTGCCCTACTCTGTTAGTGCCAGCTTCTGATTTGCTGAGTGGTCTATGTGTCAAATTCTATAGACTGATTCACACTGTATTTCTCCTTTAATATGCACTGTCCATATCTGATAGATGCTAGGAGGTGTTCGCTTCATCAGGAAGGTACGAGGTTAGCCTGGTAATACAACAATAGCAACACAACAAAGATATATAACATAGAATACCTGAGATGAGCTTAAAGGTATAGTTCGGTTTTTAACACTTTGAGCCCCTTTGAAAGGTTGTCTACAATGCAATAAAATGGTTGACACCGAAATTTTGACAATTGGTCCTGTCTTGGCTATTTGGGAAATGTAGAATCACCTCTGCCTGCTTCAAAATGGCTAGCATTGAGCATTTGTTGTTTTCATCCTTAAAACACCAGTTTTTAAAAAGTGCTACTCACCGAGCAGTTATGGTGCTCGCTGATGTGGAGTGATATTAAGGAGCAAAGAGTCTTCTAATAGAAACCTATGGGACTTACAAAATGGCAAATAAAACATGACAGAAACTGTATTTTGCTATGATACTTGGGTTGGAACATCACACCAATAACCACTCGGTGAATCGTGCATATTTTTAAGGACCGTTGTTGTTTTAAGGACCGACTGACTGTGCCCATTGCTAGCCATTTTGAAACAGGCAGAGGTGACTCTACATTTACCAAATAGCCGAGTCAGGAGCAATCGTCAAAATTTCGGTGTCAACCACTTTATTGCATTTTAGACAACCTGTGAAAGGGGCTCAAAGTGTTAAAAACCGAACTATACCTTTAAGGTGCATGATGGGTTAATCCCGCATCCCCCAGCATGCACTTCTTCATCTCATTGTATATATGAGGGTTTGAGGGTAAGCAGGAGTATTGATGACAGCGTAGGTTAGTGGATGATAATGATTACGCCACTCTGTCACAGGACAACAGCATCGTGGAAAGTGTGCTTTATTACGTGACCTCAAATACACACAGGTCACATCACAGTAGAATCTATTTTCTGGGACGTACATCGACACTTGTCTGTTCTGCATGGCTGGCAAAAATAAGCAAGTAACTAAATAAATAAAAATAATCACAGTACATGTCTCCATGTATGTCTCCATGTAGAAGAAAAGACCATTGCATCGTGAATCACATTTTTTATTAGCAGTAAAAACTCATTTTTCACTTTAGGGTAACACCGTTGACATTTCCAAGATGACAAAGCGCTTAATGCACCGACATCTATACCTATAAAAATATGGTATACAGCATTATCTTGTATGAAAATAATTGGGTGCATCTTTTTGACTTAGGACTCAACAGAAAAAAAACAATGCTAAAAGTCTGAAGTATGTGTATTTAGACTTGACCCTCATAAATATTAAATATTCCTATATATATGCAAATATTGCACAAGATTTAATTACACAAGTGTGTCTCGAAAGGTTAGGAAATAGAAATAAAATATGTAAATACTGTTAATGATATGTAGAATTTCATATAATTAAAAAAAAAAGATATATAATGTTAACTCGTGGCGTAATCTTTGCATCATCACACAGCTGCGTTCTATCCTTGGCCACAGCAAGGATCAACAGTATCTGAATGTGGGCTTCAGGACATGACGGCCGTCGCTACTGACGTCCAAGTGAACCGCCCCGAGCGCAGTGCAGTTCATGCCCGTGATTAGATGGATGTGGGGGCAGAGGGCTTTGTGATGGGTGTTATGCGATGGCACTGGAGGGAGTAATGGGGTCATGTGAACGGGGGAAAATGTGGGGTGGTGTGGGGTTGGATGGGGTGGGGCAGAGGGTTGGGAGGGATGTTATTGGCTGCAAGCGTGGCTGGTGGTTTGATGAGGTGGGGGTAGGAAGCGTGGCACAGCGAGGAGCGGAGTGGCGGTGCGGAGACCTCAGGAATCAACTGTTTGACCCCACCTGCTCCCCCCGCCTCTCTGGGTCTCGGTCCAGGATGGGGCTGAGGCCCCGGAAGCCGCTGTAGGGCCGGTGGGCCCCATTGGCCAGAGCCGGAGCCGGGGTGTGGGCCGCCTCCAGGGGGCAGATGTAGTCCGCCGCCTCATCTGCCTTCCGCCTCCGCAGCTGGCTGAAGTTGGAGAAAGGCAGCTTCCTCGGCTGGGGAAAGAGCATTGGAGTTGGACAAAGGCAGAGACGGAAGAAGATTGTCACTATCAATTCAGACGCTTAGCACAGCGCCACCCCACAAACACCCCCCCCCAAATCTCCTCTCTTCCACCTCCTACTGCTGCCTTTGAGGAAAGCCTGAATCCCTGACTACATGTCTAAACAGGGACGCCAAGCACCAAGGTGGGTGGGGAGGAAAGCACTGGGATGATG
>JAGFZM010001610.1:94687-106928 GCA_017657215.1 Limnothrissa miodon
AGAGCCTTAATGGCTGCCGGGCTGCACCACACACTAGCCAACACTAGCCTTCACTCAGCTCTCTTTGCTTTCCTGGATTCAGTCTACTGCAGTGCCTCAGGATTGGCAGGTTTCAGTCTCTTACCCTGACTTTGGCTGTGGTGGTGAGGGGGGTGTAGTGTGGCGACTCCATGAAGTCCCTCTTCTCCTGCTGGGGCTGAGCTCCCACCAGCGAGCCGAAGTTAGTGGCCAGGTGACGCCGCAGCAGCGTCTTTTGCGGCGGGATGTTTAAGAGCATGGCTAACGTGTCAGAGTTGAAGCGCGGCTCCAGGATCTGAAAATGGACACACACACACAGACACACACACATTATATGGTTAATTTTAGGCCACTATAATGCTCAGGGTTGACTCAATCACAAGATCACTTCTACCAAGTGAACTCTGATCACTGTCATACTCGTCCATCATGTGATAAACAGTACTAATCCTATTGTCTTATTAACCTGTTCATTAGTCCAATCATTGCTTCTGATCATAATAAAAATAATAAACTTGCGTGACGCACGGCAAAAATGTAATTATGTTTTTTAAGCGCCTGACCTGTGCGTGTGGAATGTATTGTGTAGTTGGGCAATATTTTTATGCCCACAGGCAGCGCTATATTGTGTGTGGCTGTTAAAGTATGTTTCTGGCTAGGGCAAGAGATTATGTGCACTATGGTAAACAGACTAGTAATGCATTTTAAGATAACATGCTAGCAGGAATTTAATAAACTGGGCTTGAAGATAGACAAATCTCTCTCTTCAAATAGATCTGTAGACACTGGCTGTATGTTTGTTCACCCTACCACGAGCCAAGGTTGAGTGCCATTTCAAAAGACGGAAGACCTAAAGCAACAATGGCTAGTGCAGCACACATTTGCCTATGTCCAGGCACGTAGTGTGTCGAGTAAGATTGAAAGAGTAGTGTACTGTGTGACTGTGGTAAAGTATTTAAATGGTACTGTAAGACGATGTTGCTGTAGCGCGTAGAGTGCGAGTAATAGAGTGGTCTATACTATACTATACTATACTATACTATACTAATAGAGTGGTCTATACTAGATTGGTCTTGACTGTGTATTTACAGTAAGTCATAAGAGGCATGTAGTCTGTCGATTGTAGTGTGGATTGAGAGTGGAAAAGTATCTATACTTTGTGACTGTGGTATAGTATTCAGGCAGAAAGAGGATATTGCTGCTGTGTTACAGTGGTATAGTATTGAAGTGGTGAGAGGATGTTGCTGTAGCGTGTGACAGTGGTATAGTACTGAAGTGGTGAGAGGATGTTGCTGTAGCGTGTGGAGAGGAGGTAGGGGTGTAGGCACTCACTATGAGGCCCCCGTGGACTCCACTGCCCCTCAGGTTGGGTGCGTATTCGGCCAGGTCCACTGAGCGCAGCCACTCCATCACACGGTGGTTGGACCACTGCGCCACTTCAGAGGGCATCACGTTGTTCTGCCAAGCACCCAAACACACACACACACACACACACATAACCACAGAGTTAGATACATAAACTTTTCTGTCTGACATGCACACATACACATGCACACATATTTGGCTGAGAAACACACACAGACACACAAAATGCACGAACACGCACACACACACACACACATACAAACACACACACACACACACACACACAGCACAGTCTGGTGAGCTTGTGCTGGGTCTCTCACCTCATCTCCTGGCCTACGTTTGAGGCAGTTTGGGTTGAACTTGTTGACGTGGAGCACATGGATGGCGCACTTGATGCTGAGGTGATGGAGCTGACTAGTGACTTTCAGATACAGCAGATCATTCTGGAATCAATCACACACACAAATCAAAAGACACACTGACACACACACACACACACACATACACACACACATACATATACTCACACACAATATGATATACACAAACAAACACAAACATATTCACAACTTGCATTGTACTTTATACTTTGCTACACAGTACACACGTTAAATATAACTATAAACATAAATATCAAAAAGGATATGTATTCGTACCACTGTCAAATACTGCAGCATCTGTCCATCTACCCTTGCTTCATTGAACTGGTCCTTATACTGAGGCAATCCAATATCATCCAGCCATCCTGTGAGTAGACACACAATCAGTGACAAACAACCCAGCTTTTACCTGTTTAAAAAAGGCATCTGCAGTATGTACTGTATTTATTATTGAATTATTTTGTGACTGGAAAGAGCAATGAAAGATCCTGCTAATAATGATAGCTCAGTGTGTCGAGGTGGGTGAGGTGCTGTACAGTGTGAGGTAAAGTGTGCCGTACGGTATGTGGTGGCTGACTCACGTGTGACCCAGATGTGATCCAGTTCGGCAGACTTCTCAGTCAGTTTGCTGTTGAAGGAGCGCAGGGCCAACTGCAGCTTCTTCCTGTGCAGGGGATGTTTAATCCCCATGTCCTGTGGCAGGGACGACATTAAGGCTCTTAACCAGAGGCTGCTACACGCTCCGCACAATCCCCTACAGTAAGAACATACTAGAACTCCACTGACTTATACACATACCACCGCATAGCACTTCAAGAGATGGAGAGAGAAAGAGAAAGAGAGAGAGAAAGAGAGAGAGAGAGAGAGGAAGAAGGGAGTGAATGGAGGTGAAGAGAGGAAGAAAGATAAATAAGAGGATGAAAGAGACAGAAAAAAATGAAAAAGAGAGTAAGAGAGAGTAAAAGTGAGAACAGAGACACACAGCAAGCCGTTCCGTAGGAACAAAGGAGGCTGAGTGTAGTGTTGACACAAATGAGGTTGACAGTGTTGATCTGAATCAGTAGCCGACAGGTGCGTCTAATCTGCCATTTAAGGCATCTGATGGGGGCCCCATTGAGACGGGCAACTGAGGGAACAGCAGCCTGTAATCAATGACAAGGCATAGATGATTGAGACTCTGGGTGTAGCAGGGCGGAAAATGGAGTTACAGAGGTGGAACCAGGAGTACGGTGTGTGTGTGTGTGTGTGACTGTTTGTGTATCTGTGTGAGGGGGGGGGGGGGGGGGGGGTGGTGGGGTGGCGGGGGAGGGTTTTTTGTTGGGGGGGGGGGGGGGGGGGGGGGGGGCTGTCTGAAAGGTTGTGGCAGATGTGGTCTTAAAATAAATCTCATAAATATCAGGTGGTTATGTTTTGAAGTCGTTACTGAGAGAAGTCGTTATTCCCCAGACCACCGCCATCATCCCACAACAACAACCCCCCACCCACCCAATCCGTATGTCTGTCCCAGAATATTCCGGTACCTTCTCCAGGTCCTGAGTGCTGGCTGACAGGAGCGTCTGTCCGCTGCTGATCCACTGGCGTGTCTGGCTGGCATACTGCCCCAGACCCGTGTCCTCCAGCCAGCTACACACCTGCTCCGGGCTCCACTTGGAGAAGGGTGTGCTCGCGTCACTACCGGAGACAGACAGACAGACACGCACCTCAGTACATCGGTCATCAACTGAATGAAAACCATCTGACAGCAGTACTGACTGCAGGCTCAATAGGCTTTGGCAGTCTCAGTGTTTCTACGGGACTAATGACCTATTTGGAGTCCCAGAGAGAGGTGGTGTTTCATTGGCTCCTTAGTAGAGATTTTCAGATTGAACTGTAAGGTCTTTACAGCCTAAAGGTAGATATTATGTTAACACTAACTTAAGGTCGTCAATACAAGACTGACATGATCCTTTCATAAACTTGTAATGAAACTTCAATATGTTTATGACTGTTGTTATTAAGTGTCATTGTAGTGTTTTTGTAAAGTCTGCACCCCAAAGGTAAAAAATTACAAAAACTAAATTAAACTTAAAGACAGTCAGTCATTAATTGTGTAATGTGTAGTCATTATAATGTTTTGTAATCATTTTCATGTCACTCTTGTGTTGAAAAAAAAAAAAAAACAATTTCTCAGTCATGGGAATTTTTTAAACAGCTAACACAGAAGATACTTACCGAATCATTTGTCCTGAATTGGCTAGCCGAGGACCAGCAGTGGCTCGTAGGCCTCCTCTTCGGAACTCGGCCAAATCGGAGTCGCCTGCAGGCAGACTTCCCGACTGTGACCTGCGGATCCTGGGAAAGGAGGTTAGGGGGCATGAGCATTTATGGGAAGGCTACTCTTTCCCCCCTGTTAAAAAATCCAGGTTTAATAATCCTAATCCCACCCATTGGGCTTAGCCTCCTACCAGAGCAGTAGTTAAAAAAAGAATGTGTTTTAATAATAAAATAAAACTGAGCTGATTAAGACTCTTGGATTTTTGGATGAAGCTCTGTGAAGGTGTAAGCTGAAGCTTGTGGCATGTTGCCCTAAGACACATTAATTCAGAGGAACTTTAAATCCACAGCTCTGCTTCTAGCTTTAAGTACCGCTGAAGCCAAACTGATCCTGGAACATGTGTATTGATTTAATACATTCACAACATTAACTAATTGCACACTATTGGACTTAGCTGTAACCTCCAACTTAACAGTAAAATACCTTTGTTTTCAGGAGCACTACTGCACATGCATTGCATTGAGGGCATTATGATGACCTTGCTTGTAATTAACATTACCCATTAAAATAAGCTTTACCTACCTGACTTGTGAATTATAAATGTCAGTGTTTTTTATCCTTTATAGTACAAATGTCAGGATTGGTGGGACAAAAGCTGACCAACTGCAAGAGTTGCCATTGGGAGGGGGGCAGAGCACTAAAGCAACATCACCCATAATAAGCATTAAAGCTCTCCCCACAGGTATGACACTATCCCCTAGCACTATGCTCCTTAAGGTTTCTGCTATGTAGCTTGATTGTTATCCTCGTTTTGTAAGTCGCTTTGGATAAAAGCGTCTGCTAAATGCATAAATGTAAATGTAAATGACATAACTGACTCATGAATTATTAATGTCAGCGTTTCTTTTTTAATGTAATTTATAGTAAAACAGTGTTTCAGAAGATTGGTGGGGCTGAGGACCAAAGCTGACTAGCTCCAGAAGTGACCAGCTGCAGGAGTGACCAGCTGCAGGAGTACCACTGAGCCCATTTTAGTATTCAGGGTTCCCACTCTTTTGACTGACAACATTTTAAAACTGTTCCATGACTTTTTCATGACAAAAAGTGAATATTACATGACTTTACGTGTGTAGAATTTAGCACACATTTCTGGATAAATATGAACTGTTAACCCCATCCACTGACCTTAGGTATGGCATCATTTTTTATAACATTCAAAATATTGCCAATGCCTTTGTTGTATCTTTTACTCTGTAGAACACTGTGGTGGCGTTAAAGAGAGACTCAAATTCCATGACTTCTCCAAAACTTGGTGAAGTGAATTTACAAAAATCCATGCCCTTTCCAGGACTAGAAAATTACAATTTCGATTTCAATGACTTTTCCAGGATTTCCATGACTGTGGGAACCCTGAAAATTATAATGTTTGAGGGGCGCCACATTTTTACACTGTAAAAAATACAACTACTGTAACTAGTTGACTAAACTTGAGATAATGAGTTGTGATTACTTCTTATACTTAACTAAAAAATAGTCACCACATCTCAAATGAGGTCAACTGAAAATAGTTCGGCAGCCTGGGCACTAACTTTTGTTAGTTGAAAGTGTGTATTTTTTTCATGTAATGATGGCCAATGCAGGCTGCCTGGCAGTCATCCGGCCCCTGGGCCGGACACTTACTTCCCCCACAGTTTCTTGATGCCCCTGTGAGTCTTGCGATGCTCCAGGGAGACAGGCGACTGCTGGCCCGAGTCCCTTCCAGACGACAGGGGTGAAAGGTCGGACAGTGTCGAGTCATCTGCTCTCTCTGTCTTTCCTAAGATAGACCAGGACACACGCACACACACACACACACACACACATAAGAACAAATAAAAACACACACATACACACACACACACACACACACACACACACACACACAAACAGACAGACACACATTATGCAACATGCGTGAGTTAGCTGGTCGCCTGGAAAAAGAAGGTTGGTTGGTTGCCTTTATTTGATCTGACGTGAAGAGCTCAAACAAGAACACGCACCGGCTCCAAAAAGATCAAGCTTTCCCCTTGAGCCTGAGCCAAATGTTAGCAAGGGAGTAAGATGCAAAACAAAAATTCAACTTCAGTGTTTCGGGGAATCAAGACGATTATTAGCACAGGTCATGAGACAAAGGCATGAGAATGTCAAAACTTGATTCAATTACAAATTCAGGCAGAGCAAATCAGATAAGAGGGTAAACCACAAGACCACTGAAACAATATCTGAAAGGGAGGGTTGGGTGGAGGGGGTGGAGTGGGGTGGAGGCTCTGATCTTCCATTTTGATGTACAGCTGTGGAGATCCAGCTGCAGCTGTGGACTATCCGTGGGGCCTCACATGACACCAGTTTAAGAATTCAAAGGCGCTTGTGCTCCAACAAATTTGTGTTTGATTTTCAGGCTTAGGCCCATGTGCTGGGGCTGAATCCACCGAGGGTGTGAGGTATTAGCGACGAGCGGGAGACAAGCTTATAATCTCAGCCTCCTCTGGGATACACAGCGCATAAACCTCCAGCTCCACTCGCACCCGAAGGAAGGGGAGCGAAGGAAGGAGAGAGAAAGGGATGAGGGAAGAAAGAGATAGAGAAAGAGAGAGAGAGAGAGAGAGAGCTTGGGCAGAGGAAGAGAATGAGCAAGATGAGAGACTGAGACAGCGAGAGAAAGAGGGAGAAAGAGAGAGAGTGAGAGAGATAGAAAAGGTATAGCCTCTTTAATCCCTGATGACAAACAGAGGTTACTGATGGTGTTGCTGATGGACCCCCCTTCCCCTTCCCCTGTTTGAGTACGATACCTAAAGCTGGAGCGCTCGCACTGCGGCTGCGGTCTTCAGCCCCCAGAGTGCAAGAAGAAGAGAGGAGGGCAGGAGGAGAGGAGAGGAGAGATGAGCCCCAGAGGAGAGATGAGCCCCAGAGGAGAGGCCCCAGCCACAGGCACAGCAGAGGCAGAAACAGCAGCAGCAGCAGGAGGAGCAGGAGGAGCAGGAGCAGCAGCGGTAGAGGGAGCCACAGCAAGAGGAGGGTTAGTGCAGAAGTTAGCCCTTAGTGAGGAGAAACTGTTAGCCCATGCAACCACAACAACACTGCGCTAACAGGCAACAGATGTGGACCCTCACTGATTACTGTGGAATACAGTTAGAAACACGCACTGAAGAATGTGCGTGCAACATGCAACTAGTGTTAGAAATGATGTTTAAAATGCAGGGTGTAGACTGTAGACTGTAGCTTTATTGTGTCTGTCAGCGGGGGGTCAGCATGGGACAGATCACTCACTGAGATTGAACTGGCTGTCCTCACTCTGGTCCGGAGACAGCTGTGGCGGCGACGAGTACTTCCCTCTCTCTCCGTTCTGCTCTGGCTTCAGACGGGACAGTTTGCCCGGCAGGGTCCGGTACTTGTTGTTGTTCACGTGTTGGTTCTGCGCATGGAGAACACGCAGCATATTGACACATGCAGACCAGACAAGATAAAAAGGTTTGAGCATCATATTCAGTCTGCTTGTGAGAAACTATGTGGTGTGGGCTTGTAGGCTGGGCATTTGGTTATACTTGAGTAGGTAAGTAAAGGAACATGCATTTTAACATTACAGTAAAAAGACTTGACCATGCAGACAGTGCAGCATATGGTCTGTTTTAAAGAAAGAAGAAACGCTGTACAGGACAGCTGCTTTGGTGTGAGTAAATGAAGGTGTTCACTGAGATTAGGCAGGAAAAGGTACCTGTAGAACAGGGTCTACGGGCTGCCCCACAACATGCTAGCAGAAGCGCAAGAAAGCACATGAAAGAAAGAGAACACAGAGACAAGTGAGAAGGATGAGGGACATTTGGACTGAAACACACATTTCTGGCGTCGTTTGTACAAGACAAGGAGCCAGCTACCTACTGAGAGCTGTTAATGTTAATGATACGCCATTTTTCTGAGACAGAACAGCAAAGGAAACATGAAAGGAGATTTTCAGAAAGCCCTTTCTAGTCATGAATAACAAAAGCCCCAGGAAAATAAAACCATACGCTGGTCCCTGGTGAACAGCAAAAATGCCAACGCAGAAGTGAACAGCGAGCCCTAATAAAATGTTTCCAACCTTGTGCACGGATCCGCTCTGCAACTCCTCAAGACTGGAGGACAGGAGCCGTGGCCTGGAGAGAGAAAAGACACACAGTAATGGTGGTGCCTACACTGATTTTTCCCTGAGTTAGCAGTGGCTGCAGGCTTAGTCGTGTACACTGGGCGGCCCCTTACCTAGCAGCTGCAACATCAGTGTAATGGAATGTGACAGGCTTAACTCAACAGGAAGCATTGCTCGGGGGAGGGGGGAATGTGTGTGTGTGTGTGTGTGTTGTATAAGACAGGGACATTGGATTGACAGGGTCATTTCCATTTACTAAGGTGGGTGCTTCATTACTGTAAATACAGCACGCACACAAACACGCAAACAAACATTCAAACCTGTATTTTAAAGCGAAAAGCCAAGCAATACGCACCGGTCAAGCTGCCACTGGCCGTTGTGGTAAGTGATGCTCGGTGACATTGTGGACTCCATTGCCATCTGGAAGCTTCGACAGCTGTGGAAAAGAAAGCAGATATTGATGTAATAACACTATTAATACATTTTATATTATTTTAAATATATATTATGTTTATACAATGTTCAGTTTTTCTAAATGCTATATTGTTATGTTCACAAATGCATGGAGGAAATGTGTAGTGTAAATTTGTCCTCATGTAAGGTCAATACACTTGCATGGAGTTTCACATGAATGTTTACTGTTGGTGCTCAGACTCCGTCTGGACTTCATCTGAAGCCCATGGCCCCCTGGGACATGTAGTCTGCAACTGGCCAGTCTGTGCACATTTGGAACAGATGACATTTGTGCTTGGCCTTATTTACCTGGAGTCCAGGTCCTTCTGGAGGCACAGGGGAGGAACAAACAGGGGAGACGACCCTCTGGAGGATATCTGTGGGGGCAGAGAGGGACAGAGAGAGCGAGAGAGAGAAAGAGAAAAGGAGAAAAAAGAGTGAATTAGAGAGAATGAAAGACACAGAGAGATAGAGAAATAGAGGTAGAGAGACAGACAGAGACAAAGAGTGAGATAAAGAGAGACAAAGTGGGAGAGAGAAACAGGGTGAGACAGAGAGAGAGAGGAGAGAGAGAGAGAGAGAGAGAGAGAGAGAGAGAGAGAGAGAGAGAGAGAACAGGTGATGCAGAAAGCCACCTGAGACCAGTGCCATGTGTTCCCTTCCTCATAAACAGCAGAAGGCATCTGGGCTCTGACTGCCACTCTTATTCAGAAGTGGCCACAAGTGAAACAAAGTACACAGCCGGAGCCTATTGGGGGCTTACTGGTTAGAGCTTCAGGCTTCCTCTGTTTCTATGTGTGTGTGTATGTGTGTTTGTATCTGTGTGTGTGTGTGTGTGTGTGTTAGTGTGTGGATGCACGTGTGTCTGTGTGTGAGTGTGTGTGTGTGTTTGTCTATTTCTATGTGTGTGTATGTGTCTGTTTCTATGTGTGTGTGTGTGTTTGTGTTTGTCTATTTCTATGTGTCTGTGTGTGATTCTATGTGTGTGTGTGTGTGTGTTTGTCTATGTGTGTGTGTGTGTGTGTGTGTGTGTGTGTGTGATTCTGTGTGTGTGTGTGTGTGTGTGATAGTCTATTTCTATTTCTATGTGTGTGTGTGTATGTCTGTTTCTGTGTGTGTGTGTGTGTGTGTGTGTGTGTGTCTATGTCTGTTTCTGTGTGTCTGATTCTATGTGTGTGTGTGTGTGTCTGTGTGTGTTAGTGTATTTCTATGTGTGTGTGTGTTTGTGTGTGTGTGTGTGTGTGGGGGGGGGCTCACCTCTGTTCTCATGATGTCTGCGTGTGCTTTGTGTGTCAGTGCTCTCATCTTGAGACTCCCACTCAGCTCCTCCTCACTGCTCCCGCACAGCAGCAGCTTCTCATTGGACACTGGGCAACAACAAAGGGCAGCATCGTTAGTCACCATTCCCTATCAGGGACGGGACACGTGTGTGTGTGTGTGTGTGTGTGTGTCATGCAGAACAGGCCCTTTATGGTCGCAGCACTTCAAAGAGGCTCGCTGGTGGCAAAGGAAAATCAGAAGCACAATGCTTCAGCGTTTGAGTAGTTCATGCCCAGGCCAACATGTCCTTCAGATGGTGGGTCCTTCATGCCAGCCCACCCCCCCGCCAGCCGCCCACCAGCTAGCTTAGCATTCTGAATTTCCATGACAAAGCACAGGGCTCTTGAGTTCCGTATCAGACACCGGCATACAGGAGCAATCTCTCAGTCCTGTAGCGCAGTGGATGCGTAGTTCATTTAGATTTAGATTACTCATTTATAGTACATTATACAAAAATATACAAAATACATGTAATAATAATAATACATACATCTGTACAAACGTACATACAAATACCTCCATATTGACTGTGCCTTGTGTCAATAGGCAGCAGACTACAGCAGTTGGTTAGGTAATATTATGACCCAGCAGGACTAGGCATCCCATGAGCCAGGAGAAAAAGCAGATGAGGACTCGTACCTTGTGACAGGGCCATTGCATCCTTCACCTTTCGGTATTGACCCAAGAGAGCAGTGAGCTCTTCAATATGGCGGTCCTGAAAAGGATCATGGGGAAAAAAAAGATGTGAAGACAAAAAATCCTATGTGCAATTTTGTCATATCAGATGTTTCTAGATGAATAGCTTCACCATACACTGACTTTGACAGATAAACAGAGCAAAATCTACAACCAAAAATAAACAAACTTGAGATGGAAAAAGTGAAAGAATGGAAAGAAGAGGACACTGAGTTGTTCTTACCTTTTCATCATTGGCAGCTAACAAGGACTCCATCCCCAGCTTCAGTCGTTGGAGCTCTTGATCTGCCGAGATATTTAACAAAAAAAATCTCATGGGGCCGTTTGGAAACTTCTGGAAGTGAACTGAGTGTTTATAATATAGGAATGAGGTTAGAGGCAGACAGTTTGAGAAAGTGTCTCTTCTGTGCAGAGCAGCCATGCATGTGATGGCCAGTCTCCTGTGTCTAAATGCCAAAAGTTCACATGCTCTGCTGGAAGAGGAGAGATGGATGGGTGGATAGAGGGATGGAAGGATAGATAGATAAATGAATGGATAAGAAGAAAACAAGGGAGTCAGAGAGTTAGGGGAAGCAAAAGAGGAAGAATGTTTTTCGTTTCTGCTCCAGTTTTCCTCTTGCCAGAACATCACATCTTTCCGACTAAACCTTTTCTTTAAGTTGGTGAATTGGAGAGGTCACCCGTTTATAAGCGCCACATTTTTTACCATCAGCGTTGAGCAGAACTTTAGGCAACATTAGTAAGGTAATGCTGAGCTTCTGGAGGGGGAGGAGGATTATATGAGTGATCAGGCTCAGGGGGGAGAGGCAGGAGGGAAGAATGGGCGCACCAGTACACACTGCATCTCTCTCTCTTGTGTTTGTGTGTGTGTGTGTATGCTCCCCCCCCCCCCTCTCTATTTCTTTCTCTCTCTCTCTTTCTGTCAAATTCAAATTCAGAGGTGCTTTGTTGGCATGATAAATAGTTCAACATTTTGTATTGCCAAAGCAGTTCTTCCACAGGACACTAGAGGTCCAGGTCAAGATATAACAACAGACGAGTCAAGTCAAGTTAAATGTGTGAATATGAGCAGACATTCATACAGTCAGGTGAAATGGGTAAGTTGGTACTTCAAAATGTGATTTGTGTTTTCATTATAGTATTTTTAAAAAGAGCATGTTGTATATCTCTTCTCTCTCTTTTCTGTTTATGTGTGTGCTATCCCTCTCTATTCCTCTGTGTGTGTGTGTGTGTGTGTGTGTGTGTGTGTGAGAGAGAGCCTCTGAGGGAGTTCATGTTCATAGATTACAGTGGGGAAGACTTTGTTTGTGCCCACCCATCCCCCCTCCCCTCTCTCTCTCTTGAAGACAGTCTAACACAGGCGTACAACACTTGACAAGCATAAACACACACACACACACAAAACATATTTTAATTTACAAACATACACACAAACACACGCACACACACACATGCGCACACACACGCACACACGTGCTGGGCCTGCAGCTGCTGCTGATGAAATGTTTGTGACAGACATGAGAGAGCGCCAGTGTGGATTAGGCCGTGTGACGGCGAGGCACTGACAACACCAGGAAGGGGAGAGAAGAGATGGAG
>JAGFZM010001611.1:0-10631 GCA_017657215.1 Limnothrissa miodon
ACTATGGCGACAGTGTTCTGTGGTGAACAAGCACCTTAGTGTGAGTGTGTGTGTGTGTGACTGCTGAGTAGTCGCAGAGTAGTCTCACACAATTTCGAGGAGGCATTCATTTTTTTTAAATGATATTTTTTAAGGCTTTTTGCCTTTAATCAGACAGGAGAGTAAAAAGAATGACAGGGAATGAGTGGGAGAGACAATTTGTGTAAAATTGGTAAATTAGGTCCCCGGATTGATGGTATGGCGCCTGATGACCCCCGACGAAGCATTCTCAATGACTATTTTCGAATCATTTAAAGACGTCATATTTAGCATTCTGAATGCATGTGTGTGTGTGTGTTTAAATATGTCATATGTAGCAGGCTGAGTCAATGGCCACACTGCTGCTGGTTCTGGTTTATTGCCTATCACTACATTCAGCCCGACAGGCTCTCAGAGGTCTAATGTGTAATCTGACCCACATGTGTGTGTGTGTGTGTGTGTGTGTGTGTGTTGGGCTCTGTACCAGTGCTAATTGGTGCATGCGCAGGTCATAAATTAGCGGTGATGATTTCTCAGGCAGTTCTGTTCTTTCACACATACAGTACACACACACACACACAGTGATCTCAGGATAGCAGGGACACACACACACACACACACACACACACACAGAACAGGGAAGATGCAGAGTACAGCACCATACACTGCAAGAACCATGGGACCCTGGAGGAGATCAACATTAAGCACCACACACAGCAGTGCCATGATAGTGAGAAGGGTGTTATGCGAGTACTTGTAGATATCCACAGATGAATGTGTGGTGTGTTTGGTGCTTAATGTTGATCTCCTCCAGGGTCCCATGGTTCTTGCAGTGTATGGTGCTGTACTCTGCATCTTCCCTGTTCTGTGTGTGTGTGTGTGTGTGTGTCTCCTCCTGTGTCCTGGTCCCTCCAGTGTATAGTGATGTACTTGGCACCTGTCCTGTTCTCTGGATGCTCCAAACCAAACATGGATGGATGAGCAAAGGAAAGATTTAGAATGATCGCACACACAGATGACCCACTGCTGCTGCATTTACATTTATATTTATGCATTTAGCCACCACACACACTTACATTCCTCACAGCACACACACCTACCTCACAGTACACACACAAACACATACAGTTTACATTTACATTTATATTTATGCATTTAGCAGACGCTTTTATCCAAAGCCACTTACAAAGGAGGATAACAATCAAGCTACATAGAAGAAAGCTCAAAGAGCATAGTGCTAGGGGATAGTAAAGCAGTGCAATGAAGGTGATCCAAGTGCTAGGACAGAAGGTGCTCTCTGAATAGCTGGGTATTCAAGAGCTTTTTGAAGGCATACGGAGATACCGCTGTTCTGATTGTACTTGGTAGGTCATTCCACCAGAGTGGAACAACACACGAGTCGAGTCTGGATTCATTTGAGAACCGGAGTTGATGGGGGGGTTGCATAAGCCTTTATGAGAGCACATAGGTAAGAAGGGGCAGACCCTTTTAAGCACTTTGTAGGCTAGCATCAGTGATTTGAATTTGTTAATGTAGGACATGTTTCTGATGAGTCACTGAAACTTGAATACTGTATCATGCCTTAGTTAGCTATACCCTAGTGCCACTCATTTTCCATACACCATACCTACAATTCATTCCTTCTCATGATGAGCTAGACTGTCCCATGTCTAAGCTGAAGCCATTGAGACCACTGTAATCTCCCACCTTGACTTTATCTTCATGACTGCTGCTACTACACTGCCCAGCCAGGCCTCTGAAGCCAGAACCTATGGTTGGACTGACAACTATACAATGATGTGGGACTATGGGAGTTATTATCAGCTAACACCAGACTATAGTGACTCCTGTTTGTAACTTTTTTCCCTTAGGCAGTTGTATTAGCCCCTTGAGGCATGGATCCACTCCTTGGGCCATGGACCTGTTAAAGGTTTCTTTCTAGATTAATACAGAAACTACTCAAGGAGGCTTTTCCTCACTTGGGCTTGTTGCTGTGGCATGCCATGAGGCAAGACTGTTGCAAATACAAATCACCTGAATAGAAATAAATGGAATACAAGTGAATTCAAACACAAATGAATTGCACTGCATTGAACACTGTCCATCTCCACAACTATCTCCACACACACACACAAGCCTTTTTACATGGATCAGATAGGGTAAAGGGTCCACTGTATCTTCACAACCATTTCCACAGTCTTAAGTGTTTAGTGTTGACTTCACTGGATAAAATATGACTTTCCTGGTTGATCACGCACACACACACACACACACACACACACACACACACCTGCCTTTTTTACATGTATAATGTACTACCTCTTCTCTGCTCCCTAATTGCGTGTGTGTGTTAGGGATGAGACGATTAAGCGTTTTGCGATTTACCGATTTTGCGAATAACATGCATTTGTCAGGATGCATTTGTCAGAAGGGCCACTGTGTGTTTTTGAGACTGCCCAGTAAAAGCCAGAGCTCACTCGTAGTCAGGGGTTTACAAGTGGGCTGTGCTACCTTACCCCGGGCTCCGTTATCTCGCACATTGCTCTCTGCCTTTATCTTGTGTAGAGGTTAGAGACACACTGTCTCAGTCCTGCTTGACTCTGGGGCGGAGGGGAACTTCATCAGCACCAACCTGGTAACCTCACTAGGTCTGCAGATCTTCCAACCCTTAGAGGCTCGAGACATCATTGGGCGCAGACTGGCGTCAATAACTCACACCACTGAACCGGTGAGTGTTTTTATTTCTGGGAATCACCAAGAGGTGATCGTTTTTAATGTTTTAGAATCTACTCACGAAGGGGTAGTGTTGGGACACCCATGGCTTGCTCTTCACAACCCGCATATTGACTGGACTAAAGGGAGTGTATTGAGTTGGAGTTCCTTTTGTTTGGGCCATTGCCTGTGCACTGCTCCTGTTCCTCCTGTTTCAGAACCCGAGCCCAAGGAGGAGTTTCCGGACCTGACTGCTGTTCCAGCTGAATATGCTGATCTGAAGCTGGTGTTTAGCAGGACCCGTGCCACCACTTTACCTCCTCATCGTCTCTATGACTGCGCCATTGACCTCCTACCTGGCACCACTCCACCGAAGGGCAGGTTATATGCGCTGTCTGCACCAGAACGGGAGGCCTTGCATAAGTACATCCAGGACTCACTAGCAGCTGGGATAATTCATCCTTCGTCTTCACCAGCAGGTGCCGGATTTTTTTTTGTTTCAAAGAAGGACGGTTCATTGCACCCATTCATAGACTACAGGGCTCTAAATGACATTACAGTGAAGAACCGATATCCCCTTCCACTAATGGCTACGGCCCTCTGACTGCTTCAGGGGGCTACTGTTTTTACTAAGCTGGACTTACCACTTAGTGCGTATTAGGGAGGGGGATGAGTGGAAGACCGCCTTCAATACACCCTCGGGGCACTATGAATATTTGGTCATGCCATTTGGACTGACTAATAGTCCTGCCTATTTTCAATGATGTCTTGAGAGATATGCTTAATAACTTTGTGTTTGTCTTTTTGATATTCAGATTTTTTTCCAGGTCCCAATCTGAACATCGACTGCTGGAGAACAAACTGTTTGTTAAGGCGGAGAAGTGTGAGTTCCATCGTGAGTCTGTCTTTTCTGGGGTTTGTTATCACACCTGGGGGAGTTCAAATGGAGAACCAGAGGGTCAGAGCAGTGGTGGACTGGCAGACGCCCACCTCCCGGAGGGGTGTTCAACAATTCCTGGGGTTTGCCAAGTTTTACCGCCGATTCATTCGGAACTCAGCTCCTCTGACTGCTTTAACATTGCCCAAGGTGAGATTTGAATGGGGTCCGGCAGCTGAGAAGGCCTTTCGGGACCTTAAAGTTCTGTTCACCTCAGCCCCAGTTCTGTGTCAGCCGGACTCATCCAGACGTCAAGGAGTTTGTCGCTGCCTGTTCAGTGTGTGCCCGAAACAAGTGGTCCAACCAACCGGTGGGTTTTCTTCAACCCTTACCTGTCCCCAAGATGGCCGAGGTGGCCGAGGCGACAGGTATTCAGACTTCACGGGCTACCACTGGAGGTAGTTTCTGATAGGGGTCCACAGTTTATATCCCGTTTTTGGAGAGCTTTTTGCAAGCTTTTGGGGGTTTCAGTAAATGTATCTTCGGGCTTTCACCCACAGAGTAATGGACAGACGGAGAGGGCCAACCAGCAGGTGGAGGTGACGCATCGTTGCATGACTTCTCAGGAGCCTTCCACCTGGTTGCAACCATTTACCCTGGGTGGAGTACGCCATTAACTCTTTGCCTTCTGCTTCCTCAGGCCTGTCCCCCTTTCAATGCTGCCTTGGGTACCAGGCTCCCCTGTTCCCGTCCCAGGAGTCTGAGGTGGGGGTACCATCTGCTGAGACGCACGTGCGCAGATGCGCAAGGACCTGGTGGCAAGCATGCAGGGCCCTCCTACGGTCTTAGACTGTCATGAAGCAGCAGGCCGATCGCCATTGCCGCAGGGCGCCAGAGTATAGACAAGGACAGAGGGTGTGGTTATCATCCCGGGACATTCCCCTGAGAGTGGACACTCGTAAGCTGTCTCCCCGCTACATTGGCCCTTTTTCCATTGAAAGGGTGTTGAGTTGTACTACGGTCCGCCTAAAGCTTCGCAGAGTTCACCCCACATTCCATGTGTCTCAACTTAAACCCTTTCTCACCAGCCTTCACTGTTCGTCGACTGTTGTACGCATGGAGGAGAGGCCGAGGGTTTCAATACTTGTTTGACTGGGAGGGTTACGGACCAGAGGAGAGAAGTTGGGTTTCAGGACAAAGCATACTTGATCCTATCCTCATAAGAGACTTTCATCGGTCGCACCCTAGACCTGCAAGAGGGGCGTCTGGAGCCCCCTTAAGGGAGGGGGTACTGTCAGGATTCCGAAATGAAATCTGGACTTTGGGGACATCTGGTGGGGAGTGGGGTTCTCGTTCTGTGTTTTTGTGTTTATGTTCCACGCCTGTGCCTGTTCATCTGCACTATGTAAGTGTTTCTCTGCCGGTTTACGCCCCCATTAAACTTGAATTTGGATTACTGCTTTTTTTTCTGGAATATTTTCTGTTGGAGGTTTTGACTGCCTTCGTTGAAGTGCTTTTTGTTTTGTTCTTTTTTTCTGAACTGTTTTTGGTTTTCTGTTTTTCCCTGCTTGGGCTGCCTCACTTTGGCAGAATAAACATTTGCCTTTTTCCTTGAATCTGCATCTGAGTCCTTATACCAGCCTGACTGCATTGTGCCGAAACGTAGACCAACTGGCACATTCGGGCGGAAGAAAAATAAATTTGCACCTGCAGAACACATGCACGTGTGGCCACCGGAGGCAAATTCTAGAAACTGTCATTTATGAGTAGGCTAAGAGTAGCGTAGTGTTCCCGTAAACGGTAATTTCCATTTCTATATAGATGTGGCTGGGTACCAAGTGAGAATATCCATTTTGCGCCGCCATTTTCAAAATGAGGACCATGGGAAATGAGGACCGTGGGAAGGGGAGGGCTAATACATTTTATTCAAACATATGCAGTATACCACTTCGCCGATAGATGGGAGAAATTCTCATTCGAAAAAAATAAAACTTACACATAGGGGGTTTAAGTCGCCTACATCAAGAGTTTGATGGTTAGCTTCTCTGGGAGATAACTGGGCTACTGAGGCTACTGTTGTAACACCATAGATATTTCACTAGTTGCCTCATTTACTTGGTGTATCCTTTAGCCTAGCTCCCTTTCTTTCAGTGGACTTCCAGTCCTTTCCCCATAATGTGTTAAAAGAAAATGAAATTAGACGATCTCATTGTTTTATTAACAGTGGCCAGATTTTTCAGAGCTAGAGGTCTACTACGCTAGTAGCAAAAAACTACTGTAACAGAGCAAGTAGACTTCAAGCACGGAAAAATCTTTTCATTGTTACAACTGTGAACTTCAAACCAACAACACATCTGTAATAGACAGACAGCATGAACTGGAGTTAAAATGAGAATTGGAAAAAGGAATTATGAAATGGGTATGAATTGGTAATTACACTTAATAAAGATAATTCTGGTGTGATAATAATGGTAGCCTACTCAACATATTTTGCCTACACAAATATAATTGTGGGAGTGGTAAATAGGCTGCTGTAAAGCACATTGATTATTTGTAAGTCCAAACAAAGATAATCTTGATATAGGTAAGTAATTTCATTTTTTCCTCTTTTTCACCTTTAAATGAAAGCTGGTGCTGCAGTTCAACAACCAGCTGTTACAGAATCCTTCTCAAAGTCTGTTCCTTTTGTACCCACTTCAAAACTTGCTCAGGAGTTAAATGAATCAGTAGGATATTTCTGATATACTTAGGATATTGATAATATGATCGATTAGGATATAAATGAAAAATATATATTATAAATACATAAAAATGTATTATTTCATAATAATCGCAATAATCGCATTATCACAATTACTTCCCTCGCAATAATCGCAACATCAAAATATCGTCTCAAAGGAGACAGTCACACACACACACTTGCAGGACGAGGATATTTTCATCCCTGTCACAGTGCCATGCTTTGCTTCTCCTAGGGCAGTTCTAGCAAGCCTGTGTGCGGCGCCTTTGCCAAGTCAGCATGTTGCTTAAAAGACTGCTGTTGCTGAGAGCCTACTGGAATTCCCTGAGTGAGCCTAGTGTGTGTGTGTGTGTGTGTGTGTGCATGTGTGTCCACCAACCGCATTAATCTGCTTTTAGAAGGTCTTGTTTTCCTTTTTCTGTTGAGCCGTCAGCTGGGCTGAGGAACAGAGCAGTCTGCACAAGCCTGACTAATCGCTCCACATTCAAGATTTACACATTAAACTAGACAACACTAATCAACATTACAACATACCACTACTTAACCAGACAAAATAGTCTACCATGGATCTCTACACTTTAAACTAGACAAAACTAATCTACCATACATTATTACTGAACAAGACAAGACTAATTTACCATACATTATTACTGAACAAGACAAGACTAATTTACCATACATTATTACTGAACAAGACAAGACTAATTTACCACACATCACTACCAGACAAGAATCACTACACAGTGATTACAGATCACTACACATTAAACTAGACAAGACTAACCTACCACAAAGCACTACTAAACTATATGAGACAAATCACATCACACATCACCATTCAACTAGTGAATGCTTGACCACAGATCACTACACTGAACAAGACAAAAATAGTCTACCTCGGATCAGTACACACTAGGGGTGTAACGGTTCACATGGATGTATTGAACCATTTTGGTTCTGCATGTTCAGTTCGGTCCACTTGCGTACCGTTTCAACATTTTTTTCCCCATTAAATCTATAACTAGCGCAATCTAACCTCTTCATGTGGAACTAAAGTCTTCGGCGAGTTTCTGCACGGATGCCTCTGAGTGTCAGCCACATGGCAAACACAAACAAGCGTGAAGCTCCCAGCTCATTACATTCTCCTGTCCGAAAACACTTCCCCGTTAAAGCTACCGATAGACAATGGCAAGTGGATAAATCCAAAGGTTTTTGTCGACATTGTAACACAGAGATAGTGTACTTGCAGGAAACGCGGAAAAAAAAACGTTACCTCTGTATTTCAGCTACCTCTCGCATTTTTTACTGCCTTTTTTGTACCAAAATTAACCGAACCGAGCACCTCAAAACTACATTTTAGTGTACCGTTACACCCCTAGTACACACTGAACTAGACAAGGATAGTTTACCTTGGATCACTATGGCCCAAAAATAAAAACAGTAAAAGAGTAATGACCTCAAAACCAGTACATTGTGATACTAAAAAAGCCCTAAAATGCTATACAGCTGCTTCATTAGGTAACTATTACAGAACTGACAGCCTGTTCCAGAACATACACAGTCCATAAGACTACATAACACACACAGTTTATAAGACAACAGATCAGACACAGTCCATAAGACTACAGGACAGTCTATAAGGACTTAGAACACACACAGTCCAGACTACAGAACACACACAGTCTAAATGCATCAGGCTTCAGAACACACACAATACATAAGGCTTTAGAACATATACAATCCATAAGACTACAGAACAGTCCATAAGGAGTTAGAACATACACAATCCATAAGTCTTTAGAACAGGTTTGAATTTCCTAGAGATCTGGGCCCCAGTATGAGTAAGCTGTTTGCTACTCCTGAGCTGAAAAGAAACAGACGACATGGAGTGTATTTTATCCTAAGGGTAAACCAGTCTGGTCACTTCCCTATTTCACACCAGGCTTAAAGTGCCCAAGCGGATATTATTTCCACACTAGTACAACTAAGCTCTCTTGAATGTCACATCACATTCAAACAAGTACTTTTTAATTAATGAGCTCATTTGAAATTTGACTTTTGCATCTGAAACATGGTTGGATGAATCATGGAGTTCCAGCCCCCTTATTGAAGCAGCTCTCCCAAACCAGAATCAGAATCCATTTTATTGGCCAAGTATACTTGCATATACAAGGAATTTGACTCCGGTAGGTGTCATGCTCTCTAGACAAGTAACAAGGACATCCATCAGTATACATACATACTGTGGAGGAGGTACTATGGATATATGATGGGCATTAAGACAATAGACAATTTACAATAAACAATATACAGACTACTATCATTAGATACTGCGAATAACTGCGTTAACTGCTAGGGTAGGCTTCCTGAATGCTTTCTTAATGCTACACCATATGAGGTGCAAGTTGCACAGTAACCTGTCTACTTAAGGATAACCATAACCTTTTTAAGTCTTGAGGATAAAACGATAAAAGACGTAGTCGGGAAAATTCACCATGTAGCCTTACTTGTGGGTAACAAAACAAGAGCGCTGACTCATATTGTATTCAGAAAAGGTAAGTACATTGGTTGTGAGATGTTGTAACTACTCAGACGTCAAACAAATGGCTGCATCTGCAGGGTTAACAGTGCTCACAGCTTTTGTCCGTCCCCCTTTTCAGAAACCGGGGCGCATATGTTTACTCATTCAGTATAGATTCTGCAATAGTACCATTACCCACAAACAAATACAGTACAATGAACGAGTCAACATTTTGCACAGGGCCTTCATTTTTCTATGATCACTAGGATACACATTTGTGGGGCTCCTCACTCTTAGACGTCTTTGACCAGGTACTCAACTATATTGGGCACTGCTATAAACATGCAACATTCAAGTAATTAAAAGAAATATACAGTGAACATTGTAACGATTTCACAGTCTAGTTTTGTCGTTTAAACACATAAGACGCTAAACTAATGTGAATTAGCGATATGAATTTAGCTAATTTGCTAATGCTACATTTCCGAAGCGAACTGACGACTGCTATTACCTTAATAATTTAAGACAAACTGATCGTGAAACAGTTTATATCTCGGATCCAGACAGAATTTTTAGTCACGCACACCGTGCCAAGACTTGAATCCACATCACTGAAAGCGATTTTTGGAGTAAATATTAAGGAATATTTATTAAGAAACAAAGTTCATACTTTGCGTTTATGGCCATTGTTTATCACCGGAAATAAACTACCATACCCCTGAAAAACAAAATGGCGGCGTGAAAAAGGCTAACTGCCTCATTGACATTAAATGGCTGCTTTGATAACTCTCATTGAGGATTTCATGCCAAGCACATCACAAAAACAGCGCTGATTTAAGATACATATGACATGCTGTAGGTTTTAAGGCTCAAACGGACAGTTGACACTATTGATCACATGGATTCACTTGTATAGTTCTCAATTGGTTAAACTCATATTTACAAGACAGAAGTCCCTTTGTTGCCATGGGAAACTGTACTTGACCTGTGGTGTGCCCCAGGGGTCAATCCTTGGACCATTACTATTCAACCTTTATATATTCTTATTTGGACACATTATCAAGAACAACTTAGTCTCTCATCATTGCTATGTTGATGATACCCACATTTACTTTGCTCCAATTTACTTTAGCCAATGATCATGCCCCCCTTGACCGCCTTCATCAGTATTTTAACCAAATCAGCAACCGTTGGTCACATTTTTCAGACTCTTCCAATCTACAACAGATGTCCTATCCTATCAGCTGCTAGCTTAGCTTAAATTCTGTGCAGCTCTCCGTGTGTTGGCAAATGAATCCAGGTTGTCAGTGGTTGTCATGGAGATGTCTCTGAATCTATTAGCAAAAACAAAGTGAGTTTTCCAACAGGCTTTGCAATCAGCCGTGTGGTGATTGCGGCTGAACTTCCCTGAGCGGACGGGGTTCCTGCTGTCAGTCAGTGCTGTGTGCGGCAGCCATATTGATTATCGGGGAAGGCGGCGTGCTGGCAGGCGCTGGGGAGGGGGGAGGGGGGGGGGGGGGGGGGGGGGGGGGGTGAGCGGAGGGTAAATCTCTCTTTCTCTCTCTCACACACACACATACACACACACAAGCCTTATTGTTTCTGATATTACACAGTCTGGATTCAGACTCCCTCGGGCTCGGCTGGGGTGGAGATGGACCAGGAGTCATAAAACACACAGACACACACACACACATACATGTACCTCTGTACCAGACACACACACACACAGAAACCTCTATACCAGACATAGCACACACACA
>JAGFZM010001612.1:0-16669 GCA_017657215.1 Limnothrissa miodon
TGAGAAGTTTAGACACATCCATTTCGGTGAGGGGTTTGAATGAAGCAGATGTCGCGGCAGGACTATTGTAATCGGAGGTGCTGCTGTTAGTATACGGTCCAGTTGTAGCCTTTGCAGTTGGTTCAGAGAACTGCCTACTGATGGCAGCTACTTGGGTGGGGGGTTGAGTAAAGTTTTGAAGGTTGAGAAGAGTCTCCTGGTTTCCGTGGCGTTTTGAATTTTGTCATTATAGAAGGCCTTCTTTGCAGCAGTGACATCAGATGAGAAGGAAGAGAGCAGTGCCTGGAACCTGTTTAAGTCAGAAAGATTTCTTGATTTGCGCCATTGCCTTTCAGCAGCTCTGAGGTTTGTACGCTGTTGACGGATGGAGTCATCAAGCCAAGGATGCGGTTGGGAGGGCCGAGCCGGTTTGGTGGATAGGGGACATAGCCTATCAAGACACATCCTCAGGGTAGAGCACAGAGACTCAGTGGCATCATTGACCTCAAGTGAGGAGAATGTACATGCTGGTGGAAGAGCAGAGGCGGCAAGAGAAGCAAACCGAGAGGGAGAGAGATTGCGGAGATTGCGGCGGAACGATACCAGAGGAGGGGTGGTCCGAGATACTACTGGGAGGCGTAAGCTGAACTGAATGAAGTAGTGGTCCGAGAGGTGCAGAGGTGTTATGGTCAGGGATTCCGTAGAGCAGTTGCGGACAAGTACAAGATCCAGTACCTTGCCTGCTTTGTGAGTTGGAGGACTATGAACCAGTTGTAGATCAAAGGAATGGATGAGTGAGAGGAAGTCAGAAGAGCTTGGGTTGTCCAGATGTAGATTCATATCGCCAAGGACGAGCAAGGGGCAGTCGTGCTCAGGAATGGATGAGAGCAGTGTATCAAACTCGTCTAAGAAGTCTCCTAGTTGGCCAGGAGGGCGATATATGACAACCAGGTAGATTTTGACAGGTGCTGTCACCAGTGTGGCATGGTATTCAAAGGAGTTGTATGTAGCTGTGGGTATCAGTTGGTTGTATTCCCAGTTGTTGGAGATGAGCAGGCCCGTGCCACCGCCCCGTCCGGCTGGACGAGAGGTGTGGGAGAAAGTGTGGTTGACAGAAAGTGCCGCTGGAGTTGCATTGTTTCCAGGTTTGATCCATGTTTCGGTGAGGGCCATGACGTCTAAGGCTAAGTGTTTAGCATAGGCAGAGATGAAGTCCGTTTTGTTGACGGCCGACTGACAATTCAAGAGTCCTATTGAGAGTACAGAGCGATTCTCAGAAGCTCGCTCACATGGCATACATTATGCACATACACACTGTCAGTATGAATAGTAGCCTCCTGATCTACCACCAAAGCACATGCCTCAGTTAGTGCTTTCAATTCAGCCAGCTATGCTGAGCAAGGTTGTTTACATGGAATACACCTAACAGTATGAAAAGTATTTAACTCACTCAATTGAATAACACTATACCCTGCACACGTTTTGTTATCAAAATTATGGCTTGAACCGTCAACAAAATATATCAATCCACTATCTAAGGGTTCACTCTTCAAATCTACTCATATAGCTTAGAAAATTCTAATGAATCCGCTACACAATTATGTGGAGTACTCTCATACTCTCCTCATACTCTAGTGGAATTCTATCTGCTGGATTCACTGCTATATCACACGTTTTAACAGTAACATCAGGACAAAAGTAAAAGTCATTATACTTCAACTGCCACTGTGGCGTAAGACAGAACCTTCCCTGTTCTATCAATTGAGAAATTGCATGTGAAGTATAAATTATTATTTGGCCTGTAAATCAATATTTTATTGTCACAAAAACTCTAGACTACTATCTGCTAAAAATTCCAGTTTTAAAAATGTAATGCAAAGGATAATATGTTTGCCTTAATTCAGAATTATGATTACTCACAACCTTTTTGCCACTTCTGACCTAATTGATTAAATGGTATTTTGCCAAATTGTGTAAAACACAACATTCTTACGGACTTAAAAGTACATGGTTGAATGGTTTCCATAAGGGATAACTGAGAAGTTGAGCCCTCCACTGCCAGACCCTCTGGGTCACTCAAAATTGTAAGTCCCAGACGACACAACGCGTCCCCTCCTAACAAGATGACAGGAGTAGAACTAGACAGCAAAATTAACATTACTCTCTGCCATTGACCTAATTGAATAGTAACTGGAGTTGAAAAAGGAATTAATTGTACTTTTCCGGGCACACCAATTGTTCTTGCTAACCTTCCAAATTTATCTTTACTAATGTAAGGCACATCTTCCAAATTAAAACATGTATAAGTAGCTCTAATATTAATTAACATTGGTAATACATAATCTTACACATTTACTAAAACATATTCATTCTTCGTGCGGTGCATGCGTTATCTGTATTCTCATACTTATCTCTAAATGTTTAAAATGTTTTGTGTCTAGTCAGTATTGGATTGGATCAAAGTTGATAGGGCCACCACTATAGCCAGGAGCCACACCCCCACGCGCCAGGCCTGCCACATCCTTGCCTCCCCTGCAAGACTGCGCCATCCCAGGAAATTCTTGTAGACAATCCTAGGACAAATGATGTTGTTGTCCACATCTCCAACAAACTTCTTCACAATGAAAACGTGATGATGGCTCTGACACCACTGCAATCTGGGATTTCTTAGAAGCCTTGTGATCCTCCACGTTCTTCATGAGAATCTTATGCTGCGCCTCATGTTTCTGCTGACTTTGTTTTTCTTCAGCTCCCTTTTGCTGAGTGACAAAATGTCTGATGAAATTCCTCTCTCGTCACGGTGTTGACGTCAGTCACTTTCCAGATGCGACTTGACAGGTGCTGGGAGTGCGTCAAGGATAGCTTTCCGGAACAGCTTTCCATAACAACTCTGCACCTTCAAGGAAAGCAACAGGCTTGTCATCAGTTTTCATTTTTGGAACAGTCAATGCCTCACGCAATGCATCCTTCCCCACAATGATGCGTAATAGGAACTTTATGTCTCCCAAAGTAACTGTTTTTCCTTCAACCAGGTTTTCAAAGATAGCAATAAAAGGACCTGCAAGGTTGGCAATTTTGCAACAATGCCCACGACATCGGAGTGCGCCCACGGCCCACAATGGCTTCTATCGCCTTCAATCACTAATGGTGCAAGTGTATCTATATGTTGACCCCCGCAAAGGGTGTGCAAGTTTTGATATACCTGACCTCAGTGTAGCATGCCCCTGTTTATATATATCTGACCTTTTTAATTTACCCAAAGCACTTTTAATTCTATCTAACAACAACGGAGATTGAATTGAAATATCATAATATTCCTCTAAGTCTGCATTATTTGTTTCAACAAAATTAGAATCACTCTGACCCTGCAGTAACACTGTCAGTGGAAAACCCATCCTCAGTCAATCCTCTTACAAACCCTTGATTTACTGCTAATGTTTGAACCGGTGAGTCTACAATCCTGTGTCCCACAGCTTGCTGATATACGTTTGCAACACTATCTTCTAATTGTGCTAATTCTTTTAGATGCTCTGTACGTGCTACTATATCTTGTGAATGTTCTGCGGTAAGTGGTCCAATTGTAACTCTATCAACCTCTGTTTTTATTGTCATATAAAGTACTTGCAACTCACGAGGAGATAAATCTCCATAAACAGCTTTAGACATTTGTTTTTTTAAAACTTGCTAATAAAGCATGTCTATTTTGCCAAAAATTATTCAACTTATCTTGTTCCTGAGCTGGTTCAATTTTTTTTAGCTTTAATAGCTGATTTCTGTACTTGTTGTAAAAGTTCTTGCAATTGAGAATTAACAACCTCATCCACGCTTTGTACAGTCTGAGTTTGCAAACTAGGTCTATCAATACTTTGCAAAATATGTCTAACACGTTGTACTGAATCTAAGTCTTCTGTATTTAATCCATTCAAAGATAAATCATTTTCTGAACTCTGTCTATTCATTCTTGAATTATTAATCTTATTTGTTACTTGATAAAACCTTTGGTTAGAGTCCAAATCTGGTACAGACAGATGCCTATGCTTGATCTTACTCTTAACTCATGTTTCAGTGGACTTATTTTTGGCAGACTCACTCTCTCACCAGAATTTGACATGCTGTCTCTAACACCTTCAACCTCTAGAGACACATTGACTTGTAAATTTTTAACCTGAGTTGTTAACTCGGCAACATTGCTTACTACTTCTTGAATTCTTTGTAATAATTCTTCACGATGAGAAGTCCTTCGCTATTTCAGCAGTATCCTTAAACAAAACTTGTGGATAAAGACCTGTAACTGTAGATCCCTTTCTCCTATCATCAGCATATGGTGGAGGTCTCAATTCTAAAACTTCAGTAGTCTGACCACTAGTTTGAAGCATTAAAGTCACCTCTTTCTTTTGTTGCTCCTTACAACATTGATTCTCTTTTGCTAATTGCACAAATAATTTTAATATTTCTAACTCTTGTCGATGCTTTGACTCTCTTTTTTTTTATTCATCTGACACCTTATGATTCATTATTTTACCTTCTAAGTGAATCAAAGTTCTTAAATCCAACGTTCCCTGTTCTGGCCAAGCATCAAAATGCTTTTTTGTACGTTTAGCCCATTTTTTACTAATCTCAATAATAAGCGGTTTTGCTGCTGAATGTTGTTCAATTAACTGCTCAAGCGGAGTTAGCAAACTTTTACACTCCTCCTCAATTTTTAAGACTATTTTCTCCCTTTTAATTTTAATAATTAATAATTTATTTATAGCCCCTTGAGCCGTCGGAACTGCCCAAGGTTTCTTCCTCTACCATAACAAGTAAAAACAAAAAACGCTGCTAGGGAGTTTTTCCTTGCCCCTGTTGCTCATTGGGCCTCTTGTGTTAAGCGCTTTGTGACATGCCTTTTGAAAAAATGCGCTATATAAATAAAATTGAATTGAATTGAATATTTCTGAGATGGCCAATACTAGTGCACACACAATTTCACAATTGAACTTGAATTGATCAAATCCAAAACTCTGACAGTAAGTTACCAAACCACACAAACTGTTTTAAACTTCTCCACTTCTAGACCTGTCCACCCTGACAGGCAAGCTGTGTAACCCCAAGAAGACACTGACAGCTGTTTCCACATGTCACTCCTGCCAGTGGCCAGGGCCCTGTTTGCAACAAAATTAAAATTAGTAACAAACACTTTATCTCTACACAAGGATGGTAAACATGTCATCACTCAATCGGAAAGAAATCTTAACTATTGAGAGTGGAGCTTCTCAAAGTATACAAGCATAGAAATTCTATCCGCTACCCACAGAGTGACAACTTAACACCTTGTATAAGGGATAAACACATCAACGGATTGACACATACTCACTTTGACTCACTGGGTACCCTATAACAGTTAGAACACAAACAGTTAATCAATTCAGACAAAACGGTCAAACATGCGCTGACATTGTGATAGGTCATAGACTTCATGGACCCTTTAACACTAGTGTCATATTATTTTACTATCATTCACAATACTCATTCACTCATCGAATACTTCAGGGTGATCATTAGAGAAATTAATCTTCAATCTGCGTCCATCTCTAATGTCCTAATGCACAACATGACTTACGCCACGATATCATGGACACGTAAGCCGAGCGTCCTCAATGTTTGCATTGATAACTTGCAGATCTCTTGTCAAATGAGAATAATTTAGCACCCTATCCACTCGCGAGTTTTTATTCCATATCTCTCTTATAAACAGATGTCCAGCCGTCTTTCACTCTCATCTGAACTTTTTTCCTATAATACTAACTCTAGCTATTGAAAGTCCCGTCTGACACAGACAACATAGTTTTAGAATAAAAAAGAACAATACCTACATACAGATCGAGGACAATGACAATATACTTTTTCCAAACACTCATCTCATTCATTGTCCATGACACTACTCACCCCCCCCCCCCCCCCCCCCCTTCTTATAAAGTGCTGCAAGCGCACATTATAAGAAGTATCGGTCGACACTCAGTTGCAAAACAAATCATCTGTTCCCCAATTAGCAGATTCTTTTCGCAGGAGCATAGTCTACATTTGAATAACCAAGTAAAAAGTCTTACCTGGCTATGCAGAGGTCTCCTTTTAAGTCGTCTCTTAACCGACTATGCCAATTATGTAGTAACTTTGACAAATTCATTTAAGACAAAAAGATACTTCTTTTGATGTTTATTTTGCAACAGAGGAGAGAAAGCCTGACCGATAACACTATGTTTTTTCTCTGAGCTTCTCCTATCCTAAACACACCTTATATACTACTGAAAACACTTAAACACATCCCTTGTATGGTTTAGACCTATTTGAAGTGTAGCACTTCTTGTCACGTACAACTGTAAAAGAAAACTAACATTCTTGGTGTAATACAGGAGCCTTATATAACTCTGAGTGACCACTGCACAGAATGACTGAAATATGAGATTCCTCGACTGGACAGTTCGAGCCCCTGTGGAGCCAGACTATTTTTACTGTAGTCTGCTCCTAGAAAACTTCTACAAATTTGTATGTACTTTTACGGTTCCTGATAGCAACATTATTATGAGAAACTACGGTCACTGTCAAAACGCCTAAGGTCACTGTTTTTAGGTTACATGAATTTGTGAAAGACAAGGACATGAATCAGACCGCAGACTTGCAAAAAAAATTTACAAAACGTTTGTCTTCAGGGCAGTGACCTAAATGCATCCAGGTTCAACAGGCAGCATTCCTCAAAACCGTTCTCAATAACAACCAAACAATACTAGCCAATTCCATGCTAGCCCTCCTTTAACCATAACTAGCCATTCTTAGACCGGTTATTACAAAGTGTGGTGAAAGACTCCACGTTTTCAGCTACCAAGCCAGATTAAAAGTTCAAACAACTGTTCAATTTCAATAGACAACGTGTCTGGTTACCCTGCCAAAATTAGCTCTCGATGGCTTGCTTGGTAACGTTAGTGGTAGCTGCTAGCCAAGTATCGTCGCCACCAGCTATAATTACAAATCTCATACGAACACGAACATCAAAACAGATGCTGTATAGAAGCTACATGTAACATTTAAATGATTCGGACATAAAAACATTGTACTTACAACTGCATAAGAAGCAATGCCAACATTAGTTCTCATTGAAATGAATGGTGGCTAGCTTGGTAACGTTAGTGGTAGCTGCTAGCCAAGTATCGTCGCCACCAGTTATAATTACAAATTACATACAAACACGAACATCAAAACAGATGCTGTATAGTGGCTACATGTAACATTTAAATGATTCAGATATAAATACATTGTTCTTACAACTGCATAAGAAGCAATGCCAAGTCAGCGTCGGTGCTGCATCCTTCGCTGTCTTCCAGCTCCTTCCATTCCGTGATAGCCTGACCAAGTTGTACTTTGCTGGCATATCGTGCTTGGTCTCTAGCCTTCTTTCTTGCCTTCGCCTCTTGCGACAAAACTCTTTTAGCAGGTCTTTTCGTTTCGTTTTTGCCTGTCTTTCCATGGTGAATGTTTCCGTAGTGAATGCATTCTTCCAATGCCTTCTTCTTTATAACGAAAACTACAATGGGAGGATATAATTTGCCGTAAGGCAGTTCATTTTTCTCATTCTCACGAGACTAACTATGAGGACGTTGTGGCGTTCGCCTAGCTCAACATGCAAGTGCTGTAGACTTGCCAGGAAAGCCAGTTGGCGGAGCAAGATCGCGGAGTTTGCCATACAATGGATCAGTCTAATAGAAAAACGATTTTTAAGCGATGTTATACCACGAAAAAGTTACTTAGGGTGTCTTTAATCGGTGCAGCATCGCCAGTATTGATGTTATGTGTGACTAGTTTGGCCATAGTCATGAGCGTGAGCACTAAATATCTCAGCAAACTCCTTTAGGAGATGCTGGAGTTGTGACCGCTCTTCTGAAGATAAACATGTGTCATCCAAAGACACACATGGTGTTGGACAATTTAATTTGACATTGTGACACCACTGCAAATTTATCATGTGGGCGATCCATGACTGTAAAAACCTGACCTAAGGGGCACCCACCGTCGAGACAAACAGAATCATGAGTTGGGTTAATAACTTTGACAATCCACTTCCCATTGTGGATAGATGTTAATGTTCTAGCAACAGCCAAATTCACTGTAGGAGCTATATGTGGTTCCAATAAACCAAAATATGCTTCCGAGTGCATAGTGGGGACAGTACTACCAACAACGGACACAGGTATGGCCATTTCTGACATAGGTGGGACGGTTACGGCAGAGAGTGTTACAGCTGCCACTTGGACGGGGATAAGGGACTGGGGCTGTGAAAGGTGCACTTCAGTGTTGTACAGTTGTAGGGATGCCCTGAGCAGATTCACTGTCGCATGATGTGCTGTGAGGAAGTTCCATCCCAAAATTACTGGATGGCTAGCTGTGCGGACAACATGAAAGACATGAGGTAAAGTGACATCACCCATGTGTATAGGGGCGGAGACTGTGCCTAAAATGTCTAAAAATTGTCCAGTGACTGAGGATGCCAGGGTAAATGATTTACAAATAGGCTGTGTGGCCAAAGCTGGTATGGATCTACGACAGTCATCTGAGAGCAAAGAAAGGCCAGATCCTGTGTCTACTAAAGCATGCAGGCGCCATCACTGCAGGGGGGTTGGTAAGTGGAAGAGCAGGCCTGCCATCGCCCAGGAGACAGTCGCCGATGAGGAGACTGGTCATCATGTGAAGAGGGCTGATGCGAAGAGGGGTAGGATGCCGCACAGCTGGCTGATGAACATCGTGGAGGGTGGTTAACTGGATGGATTGCGTGATCAGCTGCAGCACAAGTGTGACGCTGTGGAGTTAGGATCCCTGAAACCTCCTGGCAAAGGCTGGAGAGCTGCTGTGAAAGCTGATCTAGCCGGTCCTCAGATGTCTTTGTTTGAGAGTGCCGATGGATTTTGAGCTGAAGTGATGAATCCAATCCAGTCACAAAATGCCTTAAGACTTCAGAGCTTTTGGCTTGTGCATCATAGTTAGGAAAAGCTTCAGCTACCAAGGTGGTTAGTTCAGCCGCATAAACTGCTAGGGGCTTTTGAGGCTTGCGTGGGCATGCATTTAGATGGGTCTGAAATGTAGCTATGAAAGGCAGTCTATTAAAAACGGCCGTCAGACTTACTTTTACTGAGGAATAATTGCCCCGAATTTCAGGGGAGAGAGTCTGCCAATAAGAAAATGCTGGGCCACTTAACTTTGCAGGTAACAGCTTAGCCTTATCCAATGGTGTAGTCGACACATCTAATGTTATCTCAAATCGCTGTATCCACGAAGTAAATGGTTCTGAGCCATCTCCAGAAAAAGGACGAGGAAGGTCAATTCGGAAAGGGAGGTGAGCGGTCATACCCTGTGACTGCGGCTGAAGTCGATCTCTAGCTGCTACTGCAGCAACATTTTCTTCGTCCGACATTTCAAAGTTCGTGGAGGTAACAAAAAACTAGCCTAACTATCTGTGCGCGGCAGTGTTTGCGCGGTAAACACAATTGGTGCTTGCAAAAAAAGTACAAAATAGCTGACAAGCAAAAATACAAAAAAAACGTCTTTGACCATGAACTTAGCAGGACTAAAAATAGAAACCAGAACGAAGCTCTGTAAAACCCCAACGCGCTCTCCACTCTCTGAATCTCAACTTTTTAACCTCTATCCCTTCCTAAGCTGCTCCCCTTTCAAAACAAAAGTCCCGGTATCTTCCCAGTACCAAAATAAGAGTTTTTATTTCCAGTGTTACACAGGTATCAAAATTCTTTGCAACCAGAATTTTAACCAAGTTAACTACAGCAGTATACACATCAACAGGTTCGTTTTTACACGGTTTGAGAACACATACATCGCTCACATATGTACAGAGGGCTATCATGTGGCTTAATTTAAAGACATTACATAGACAATTATTCATACATTCAGTAATGTCACACACAGATACATGACATGGTTCAGTAACATTTACACCCATCTGTAGAAGTTTTGGCCATTCTTTAGCTCTTGTGCGCATCAGTTCCATTTGTTTTTTGGCAACACATAAACGTGGGTAAGGCCACAAAATCAGTAGTGTAACATTTAGATTCTTCTGCTATCACATAACACAGTGTGGCAATAGCGAGACAATGCAGTAGCAGACTATGCCACCCTAGGAATGGTACCCAGGGAAATTTTACCCAACTAAGCTCCCCTGTTGGGGGTGGTCATGCACATTCGTTGATTAACAGCACCAGGGGCGAGGTTCTAAATGAAGCAATAGCATTTATTGGAAAAAATCATACATCACATACAACACACAAGACAGACGTCTGTCTATATGGCAGAGATGCCAGGGCAGAGGCTTACCGGCAAGGGGGGGGGCAAGATACAAGGAGGACAGAAATGCATCCAAAGAAAAAGACAACAAACCAATAACTCGTGCTTCGCACACACACGCACACATGGGGTCAAAGTGGCCAACGAAGAAGGTAATCCACACAGGCACACGTGAACAGCACACATGGAGAGGCACCCACCACCTAGAGAGATCTAACCACCTCCCTGTCTGGGGCACTCAGTACCTTTAAATTAACCAAAAAGACAAAAGGAAATGAACATACATTAATCAAACTAAATAAACAAAAACACCAACCAACAAAAACACGCATACAAACAAAAACAAACACAAACAAATTACACCAATACAGGAGTAGCTTAGATTTGAGCGGCCTAGCGGATCACTGATGATCCGCAGCTATTGAAATGGCCTCCCACCAGTGTGGACATAAGCATGCACAAAGGGAAGACACATGCATTAGGTAAACAATGGAATACAGAGAGACAATAAAATAAAACCTGCCCCAATAGGTAATATTTAGGATTGCCCACCGGCTATCCACAGCTATATTGGGCCTCCTGCCAGCGGTAAGGCTGCGTAGTACAACCGAACACAAAACAAAACAGATTTCATAGGTGAAGACGAAAGCCACTCACACCCAACATTTAACCATGCACACACACCAGCTAAGACAAACACGAAACGCACACAGGAATCAAGCAACAGGTTTACAGACAACTGCAGCGAATGCAGAAGTTATTGTTCGCCGCAATCCCCCAAACGGTCAGCCCAGGCAAGACGAAACCACGATCGAACGATGTGGAGTTACTAGCAGTAAGCCTCCGGCCTTACTACATGCCAAGAGAGTTTTCACATGCCATTGTTGTCTGTGTTTACGTTCCGCCACAAGCATTTCCTGACGTAGCGTGTGACATCATACACTCTACAATCGCAAGGCTTCAAACTCAGCACACAGACGCTTTTATAGCGATAACTGGCGACTTCAACCACATAACACTGGATTCTACACTGACCAATTTCTACCAGTTTGTTCACTGCCCGTCTAGGAAAAACAAGACAATAGACCTAATGTATGCAAACGTGAGGGACGCATACAGCTCCACCCCCTTCCCCCACTGGGGAAATCAGATCACAACCTCATTCATCTACAGCCAATGTACAAACCAAAAGTACAGAGGCTACCGTTTGCCACATGCACTTTCAGGAAATGGACACCAGAAGCGGATGAGGCTTTGAGAGACGGCATTGAGTCCACAAACTGGAGTGTACTACAGAATGGAGGGGATCTGGAGGAGGTCACACACTGCATGACTGTCTACCTGAACTTCTGTATGGACGTTGTTGTTCCCACAAGAACTGTGTGCTGCTTTCCAAACAACAAGCCTTGGATTACCAGCAAAGTCAAGACCCTTCTAAATAGGAAAAGAAGGTGTTCAGAGAGGGGAACCAGGCAGAACTGAGGCGCGTACAGGAGGAGCTCAAAGTCAGGCTGAAAGAGGCCAAGGAGGAATACAGGAAGAAGGTGGAACAGAAGGTGCAGGAGAACAACATGAAGGAGGTCTAGGATGGAATGAAGACCATCACTTGCCTGGGGAAGAAGAGCGGCAGCTCTGTGGAGGGAGACCTAGACAAGGCAACCAGTTAAACAGTTTTTACAACAGGTTTGACTACGTGGGCTGCCCATCATCCCTGAACAATGCCTGCTTAACGGCCCAATCAACCTGCCTAACGGCCCAATCAACCCTGGACACTGTCTGCTTAACAGCCCAATTCACACCTCCCCTCTCACGCTCAAAGCAACACGTACCCTTGCCAGATGTACCCCTCCCCTACAGGACACAGATACACATCTCCCCCCTCCATCCCCCTCAGGGTGACAACTACCATGGCAACCCCTCTCCCCCTCAGCTACCCCCCATCGTCACGGCAGATCAAGTCAGAGGACAGCTGAAGAAACTCCATCCCAGGAAAGCACCCGGGCCCGGGTGTACAAGACTGCTTAAAGCCTGTGCTGTAGAACTGGGAGAGCCACTGGAGCACATCTTCAACTGGAGTCTCCGTCTCGGGAGAATCCCAGCACTGTAGAAGACATCATGTCTCATTCCCGGCCCAAAGAAACCACACCCAAGTGAGCTTAATGACTTCAGGCCAGTCGCTCTCACATCACACCTGATGAAGACCATGGAGAGACTGGTTCTGGGGATACTTAGGCCACAGGTGCGCCATGCACTAGACCCATTACAGTTTGCTTATCAGGAAAGTGGGCATCGATGATGCCATCTCATACCTCCTACACAGGACACACACTCACCTGGACAAGGAGAAAAGTGCTGTGAGAATCATGTTCTTTGACTTCTCCAGTGCTTTTAACACCATCCAACCCCTCAGACTGAGTGACAAGCTCCTGAAGATGGGTGTGGATGCCCACCTGGTATCCTGGATTGCAGACTACCTAACGGAGCGGCCACAGTTCATCAGACTGAAGGACTGCCTCTCTGATACTGTCATCAGCAGCACCGGAGCTCCACAGGGAACAGTACACTCTCCAGTCCTGTTCACCCTGTACACATCTGACTTCTGCTACAACACGGAGTCATGCCACATACAGAAGTTTTCAGATGATACTGCAATTGTGGGTTGTATCAGGAATGGGCAGGAGGAGGAATACAGGAGCCTGGTGGAGGACTTTGTGGAATGGTGCAGACTCAACCACCTACAACTCAACACTGCCAAGACCAAGGAGATGGTGGTGGACTTCAGGAGGTCCAAGCCCGCCCTGGTGCCAGTCACCATAGAGGGGGTTAATGTGGAGGTGGTGAAAACATACAAGTACCTGGGAATACATCTGGACAATAAACTGGACTGGTCAGTCAACACAGAAGCACTCTACAAGAAGGGGCAGAGCAGGTTGTACTTCCTGAGGAGGCTGCGGTCCTTCAACGTCTGCAGCAAGCTTCTCTGGATGTTTTACCAGTCTGTTGTTGCCAGCGTCCTCTTCTATGCAGTGGCATGCTGGGGAGGAAACACTAAGAAGAGGGATGCTGGGCGACTGGACAGGCTGGTAAGGAAAGCTGAATCTGTTGTGGGAACTGAACTGGAGTGCATCACTTCAGTATCAGACTAGAGGACCCTGAACAAGCTACTCAACATCCTGGACAATGACTGTCATCCACTCCACAGCACTATCATGCAGCAGAAGAGCTTGATCAGCTGGAGACTACGCTCCCTGACATGCACAACAGACAGACTTAGGAAGTCATTTGTACCTAGGGCCATACAACTCTACAATGCTTCACTGAAAGGAAAAGGAGAGTTGGACTTCTCTGCATAGTCTATCTGCACCTGAACACTCTTATACACTTACAAGACATTTTTCTACAATACTGTGTATTGTTGACACTGACTAGGGACCCTACTGGCTATATTAGCCCACATGCACAACTCCTCCTCACACTGTAACTTCATACTTGATTGATGCATTAACCTATATATGACGTATACAGACTTATCCTTGCACTGATGCTGTAATTTTATATTACTAGGCTATTTTTATTTTTATCTTATTGTCCATATACTTATACTAGAACTGTTAAATTGCTATGCTGATATTTTTATTGTCCATTTTACATATGCACATATTTATTGCTGGTCAAAAGACCTTGCACTATTGCACTACTGGACTAATTTGCGCAACTACCTTGACACACACCCCATACTGTACCTCAGTACATTCATGCGCATCTCTACCCATAGTATTTGTATCTTATTGTTATTTTTAGTAACTGTAGTATATGTTGTGTGTGATTTTTTTAAGCTGCTGGGACCTTGAATTTCCCCTTGGGGATCAATAAAGTATCTATCTATCTATCTATCTATCTATCTATCTATCTAAGTTCCCTTCTTAGGGCCCCATCAAAAACATGTTCAGAGAATTGATCACGCAAAAAAAAGCATTTACCAATCCATCAGGTGTCAAGTCTTCACCTTGTCCATCAGATCCATTAATGCTATAGAAAACTCTAAACAAAGTTTCCCCTTCCTGTTGTTTCCTTGAAAAGAAAGCCTCCTGCAAGGCTACATAAGACTGAGAGCAGCCATACAATTCACGGAGAATACTTTTAATCCTCTCTGGGTCATTCCGATCAGTGCTCGGACCATACTTCATCTCCTGCCTGGCCTCCCCCTCTAAATGGTTAAAAAGAAAGAAAGCCTGATTGGTTACAGAGAGGTGACGCGCTCACATACAAGCTTCCACCTCTTCAATCCATTCACTGACCTTCATCCCTGAATTACCCTTAAACATTGGACACTTCCTATCACAGGGAACAAATACCAACCTTTCAGCCACCGCGGGCGCCGGCCCAGCGCCCGAGGTAGAGGGGGCACCTACATCCCTTGTACGTGCTGGAGCTTGCCTTTGTTTCAATTTCTCATTATTGGCTCTAAGCTGTGCTACTAATTCCCTAAGCTCCTGTAGCTCCCCCTCCATATTAATAGTTAAATGACTTACTGTATAAACAAGGGGAGGGGGGGGGTAAGCCCTGGTCCAAACAAACCAGAGTTTTTGAGGGTTCTGCTTAAATCCGTAGTGCTCCAAACAATGGGTTAGGCTATGGATGAGAGCTGGTTTGAATAGATCCTGTTTTATTTCAGCAAGGTACGTCTGGAAATAGTAGGCATCAGGTTCAAAGACGTATGAATGACGAGTCTGACTGGGATGATTCACAAAACATCCATGACACTTCTTTTCCAATTGCCGTGTGATGATATGTTGTAGTGTGACACAGGCCTTCACGAGTCTGAGTGGGAGTTCTGACAAACAGCCAACCAGGGCACAAAAGTTGGATTAAGACATCCAGGATAAGTGAGTAAGCGAAGCTCATTGGATCCAAAACAAGAGCGTCCAAGCTTAATTGGCTGCACAAAGGCTGAGCGAGGATAAGCAGACACGGATTTATCAAGACAGGTGTAACCTGTCCTGGATAAGTGCGCGATCACGGCTCCCTCAAATAGACCCCGCCACTGATCACAGATTCACTGATTTACCATGGCAGGTAGAGCGCATTGGCTACTTTTCGCCGTCGGAGGCAGAATCATCATGGAGCGTACAAGGAAGTCAAGGATATAATTAATGTAAACTGGAGCATTTAAATCGTTGGAAAATCTTGGAAAAGTTTACTGAATGAGCTAGAATTTTTAAAGGGTTAATGCTTATGTTAGAATGTAACTAATACGTTAGTTCATCTCTTAACCAAAGATTCTAGAGTGCATTCACTCTAGAATCTTTGCTCTTAACTGTTTGCAGTGGCGGTTTTAGGCATGGGTGAACGGGGCAGCCGCCCAGGGCGGCATTACGTGGGGGGCGGCACACGAACTTGGAGGGGGAAAAAAAAATCTGTGCCGCGAAGCGGTTCTCTATGATAACCTGTGCCGCCCCTGCCTGCTGCTGAAGGAGCCGCACAGAAGCTGAGCGAGCCGAGAGGGGATGAGGGGAGGGGTTGGGGGCGCAGAGTAGCCTATAGGCTACAGTTCACCTCTCCCAAATGAAGCGGACAAGAAGGTGGGCTTAACTATGTCAGTGACACCTGACTTTATTACAAATAACGCACATTTAATTCAAAATATTACTTAGGAAAAAAGAGAAAAAAAAATATAAACACAGACCAATAAGTAGCACCTTTTTATTTTTTTAATTATGTGAAATTGCTAATAAAAATAGGTAGGCCTAATAAAAACGATTATGATGTGGAGGTGAATAGGTTTAGTCTTGACAAATGGTCGTGAGTGACTGCAGATGGGAAATCTGTTGATTGTCGATTAGTAAACAGCGATGGAGAAAAAGGCCAAAGCTATCAGGTACCCAATTTAGGAAAAGAAGAAAAGAAGATGAGAAGAAACGGGCAAAAGATAAAGGTATCCAACAATGTCCTCTCTGTATGATTAAGGTATTCAGTGGTGTAACGGGTAGGCTAATTCACGGTACCCTAGCCACCGCCAGTGTGTAAGATCAGAATGCAGAAGTTGCCGACATTGAAATATCGTGAAGGTGTCAACGTTTCTTGAATCGTAGGCTAAAAGGTAAATTTGAGGACTTGTGAATTAAGCAGGGGAGGGTTGCTCAAAATATTACATTTGCCAAGGGAGGGTTATTTAAATCCCCCTGGCTCATAGGCTAAGTTTCTACGAGGTGACTTTCATCCTCCGGTGGACCAGTTCAACGGCCCCTTCTTGCTATGCTTTTTAAAACACAATAAAATCATAATAGGCTATACAAACCATCACAGAAATTCTAACATTAGGCCTATTTAGTGAAACATACCAATCACTTATTTTAGTTTTTTTTTT
>JAGFZM010001612.1:36187-64580 GCA_017657215.1 Limnothrissa miodon
CAATTGTTTCTCCTAGACAATAGTGAGATCATAGTGATACAAAAATAAGATTATTGCCTTTTTCTCCCGCTTCTCAGGATTGTCTCAGGAGCAAAAGAGTTATGTTTTCTCAGTGTTGACTCCCTTAACTCTACAAATGAGATCTCAACAACGTTTTAAATAATGGTCAGTGTTGTCCCATTTATACATCTCACTTTTTACTCAGGCAGATCCACCAGAGAGATCTCAGTGTAAACTCACACAAGTCTCATATTAGATCAATTTGGAACTTCTCAGACTAGACTCTGTCTGTTCAGTAAATGAGATCTCAGCAACGTTTTGGTAATGCTCAGAACGTTCAGATGTATCAAGTTCGCGTGCGTCCGGCAACCTCTCAGAGTAGGCTCTGTCTGTTCTGTAAATGAGATCTCAACAAGGTTTTGGTAATGCTCAGAACGGGCTCCGAACGGTCAGATGTATCAAGTTCGCGTGCGTGAGTAACGTAACTTATTCGTTTCGCCACTGCCCAGTGAAACTTGAACGACTGTGTTACTTGAACGACTGTGTTACACTTTTTTTAGGCTACACTTTTTCTGCTTCTAAAACTGAGATCTCTTATATGACTTGGATTTGTGTCATTATGAGGTCTCATCTTTGGCTTGTTGTATTTCTCCTAAGGCCAAATTAGGAGAAACAAATGTGACAAAATGAATACTTAAATGAGCCTTAAAAGAGAATCACCATATTGTCTCCTGAGCAATACAAGATACAGAAATGAGAAGCAAAATTTCCGCATCGCTAGTTAATGGATGCTATCTAGCTGCAGCTGGCTGATATGAGTCCATCTGATTTCGTTTGAGCTATGGTATGGGAGCGCAGTATGTCGCGTGAAAACATGCGGTACTTACTGCTTTACTAAAATAACAGAAATCCAGCCTCTTACTAAGATAAAACGCCTATGTAAGAGGTTGTACTTTGTAGTTACTGCAATTTTTATAGTGTATTATGACAGTGAGGACATTTAATTTGAAACAGTTGAAGGCAGAGGACAGGTGGAGAGAGAAAAAAGTTGAAGAATCTGTAGTCTTCAGAGAGTCAAATTGTAGGCTTAAAGCCTGACAAAATGAAAATTAGGGCCAGCTGCATTCCATTCTCATGAACATTCTAAATGGTAGTTGCAACACCTGTGGCAACATTCTAGCAACCTCATTGTTACATTTTCACACAATCTAACTGAAATTTTCGGCTTACCAGTTTAATGTTGTTTAATAGTTTATCTGCCATAGTTTAAAAGGTATAATAGTTAGAAACTTGAAAATGCACATCGTACAAGGCATGACCGAGCCCTCCACAACAAAGTTTAAATGAGTTAAAAGTTTCTAGGATAAACGTTCAAAGAAGTCTTGTAGAAGACATTCAGCTTACATTCATAGTATATCATATCATATCAAATATCATAGTATTTTTTTATAGTTTGCATGGAAATATAAACTATTGTTATTCATTTTTCTGATTTTCTGGACTTAATACAGCCGGAACCGCTTAACCTAGAATTCATCATTCAAACTGCATTGCGTAGCTACCGCTCGTGTGGTGTGGGAAATGTATTTTTGAACTTTCTAACTTTTATAGTTTTTAAACTATGGCTTATTAAAAATGTCCCCATAGACTTAACATGGCGGACTGTAGCCTGCCCACAACTCCCTGCTCCACCTACAACCCTACAACAAAGATCATTTCAGGGCGGTGGTGGCACAGTGGTACCCAGAAGGTTGCAGGTTCAATCCCTACTCTATCTGGCCCCATCTGGCCCTAAATTGCTCCTGGCTGGTGCCTTGCATGGTAGCCTCCTCCACTGGTGTGTGTGTAAGATTGACAATAAACAGGTTTAACTTGGGATGCCCTGAGTTCTACCAGTCTGACTGTACCTATGTTCAACAGTCATTAGTGCAACTTAAAACTTGTGTGGTGACAATAATCTCTTTGCTAAATATTCTTGACTTCACTAGACTTGACAATGACTACTGTTATTATCACTGTGTCTATGTAAATGCATAAATGCATTCATTAGTTTGAATGGTATTGGAGAGATAAATTGAAGCTACACAGTGGGGACACTGCAGTGGTGGCACAGTGGTTTCTGCCCTAGGCAGTTGGGTTAGCCCCTTGAGCCGTCGGAACTGCCCAAGGTTTCTTCCTCTACCATAACATGTAAAAACAAAAAACGCTGCGAGGGAGTTTTTCCTTGCCCCTGTTGCTCATTGGGCCTCTTGTGTTAAGCGCTTTGTGACATGCCTTTTGTAAAAATGCGCTATATAAATAAAATTGAATTGAATTGAAAGTTAAGGAACTGGGCAAGCATGCTGGTTGCCAGGAAACTGTGGGTTCAAATCCTGCCTGCTACTGTTATGCCCTTGTGCAAGACACTTAACCCTAAGTTAAGCCTCTCCTACGGGAGACTGTCCCTGAATATATTGATAGCTGAAAAAATTTTAAGTTGCTTTGGATAAAGGTGTCTGCTAAATACATAAATGAAAATGTAAATCTTATTCAGCTGGTTCCACTGTCCAAACCGCTTAAAGTAGAAACTTCATTCAAACTGTGTAGGTGTTGCTCCTGGCTTGTGTGGTATGTATTTCTGCAATTTCTAGCTTTTATAAACTATTTATAAACGTATAAACTTTTTTAAAAACTTGTGCAAGGCAATTAACCCTAAGTTGCTCAACGGAAACTATCAAGTTTTTAATACTGCAATTACTCATACTGTTTAACTATTCCAACTCAATTTGACTATTCAGCCACTTCAACTGTGTCCACACTCCAGTTACCATAGTTACTATCAAACTTGCTACAACTACTAAAAGCTAGCTACCAGTGCCATAATGCAACTGTCTCCTCAACTTAAAGCAACTGTATTTCCATAAAAATGTAATTCCCTGGAATTATATTCTCCAGTTTTTTAGTCATAGTTTAAAAAGTATAAAAATCTGAATTTAGAAAAGTCATAGGACACGTGCCAGGAACAAGAGCTTCGAAATTCAGTTTGGAAGTCGTTTCAAGGTTAAGCGGTTTGGGCCACATTAAAGATGTTAGAAGATAAGAAGAAGAAGAAGCATTCCGATAACAGGTTCGCATTTCCATGCAAACTAATAAACCTAAATTTACATTTTTCAGGCACTATCAATTACGGACCAATCTGCAACACACCATAATTTTTCAATATTGAAATATGTTCTTACTACTTACTTGAGGTAATTGCAAGGTAGTTTCTGGAGCAGCTATGGTGATTGCTAGGTTAAACATGGTTGCTTTGTTAGGTTGCCAGGTTGAAACTGTGGATGCCATTGCTTGGCAGTTGCCTGTAAATCACATTGATTCCACATCACCTACCCTAACCCATTTCCACATATAAACTGAAAAAAGTGTTTTGAATACAGACTCTAACAAGATATTGCTCCTCGCAGATCTGTACTCTGCTGTGTTGGATAAACACATGGGAGGTGACTTCTATGCCAAGAGCTGGGGTAGACTTCGTCAACCACTGCCATCCAATTGTTCTGTGCCCAACATTGTGTATAATGTGGAGTATGTGCAACTTCCTACCACCAAGCCCTTCAAAGACACTATTGACCATTCCAAGTGGTGCGTAGCGGTGGATAAGTCATCCGGGTCATGGACGTGCATTGCAGACATGAACAGGGAAGTCAGCCAGGAGAGCAGGGGTGGCGGGGCTGTGTGTACAGACAATCCTGTGGTCTGGAACGCCTTCTTCAGTGTTGTGTATGATTACCAGCCATGTGCTAACTGATAAGTGCATTTGGTTATGTTGGCAGGATTCGATTGAATTCTAAATCAAACACATTGAGTGAGGTGATTATATGGTGTTAACCTTTATAAGTAGTCATATTAATGAATAAATAGCCATTTTATTCTTCTATATTGGCCAGTCTTATTATCTTGTATTTGCAGAAAATGTATTGAAAGTTGTTTTCATCTCATTATTTTGATTGTAGAAAATGAGTACCTGCTGCCTAAACAGAAGTGAAATCATAAAAAGCACAAACTAACTAACTTCAGCTAATGACATGGGACTATATCCTGGGATTCTAATGGGACTCCTATATTCTTTATTTACCAAACTTTTCTTGTAATGTGTATCTAATGGAATAATAGTGGACTAGTCACCATATGAGAGACTGAAAACCTGCCCTAGGCAGTTGGGTTAGCCCCTTGAGCCATCAAAACTCCCTAGCAGCGTTTTTTGTTTTTACTTGTTATGGTAAAATAACAAGTAAAACAGGTCCATCTTGCGGTTTCTGCCAAGAAAATGCAGTCTAGTTTATCCTGCTGCTTCCAAACCACTTTTAGTTTTTCTGCTTTTCTGTTACAATGCATTTGTTCAAGTTCATGGATGCAGAGAAGGAGACTATCATTTCTGAGTAAAATGTAACCTGTCGTAAAAAACACAAGGTGACTGGTGTTTACTGGGTGTTTGCTGACATTCTATCAGTATTGAGGTCTAGACTATCATCTATTTACTTAGCTGTTTTATGTAAGACTAAAGATGTTAAGACATTTGGTTATTCTAAAATATCGGAACCATTATAAACAAATGTCATTATGCTACATATTGAGTGGCTCTAATTTGCCGTTAGGCTCCATCTGGGGCTACCGTTGCAGCATATTGACCTGCTACTTGCTTAGGCGCAAACGTAGCGCGATAAAATAGAACGGTATGTTAAAAGGGGAGTGATGAAACGTTTACGGACACTATCGTGTCCTCGGTTCTCTGAACTGAAGTTGAGTTTGTTTTCTAGCAGTAACGTTAAGAGTTTCAATGAAACTCGGGAGCCAATCTGCTTCAACGAAAAAACAGCCAATAGGCCTCACAATGAACTAGCCAATCAGCGCCATGGGGCGGGAAACTGGCCAAAGGGTGGGAAATACGAAAATTTTTAATGAGTATACATTTCTGAGCATGGAATAGACGGCCTAGAAATGCTCCTGGGTCTTTTTCAGCCGCACAAATTTGCATACACAATTATTGAGGCTCAAAGAACATTTTATGATGGTCAAAAAATGCATTCTATGGGCTCTTTAAAAAATCTGAGCAAAACACCAAGACATTCTATTGCATAAAACATTGCAGAAAATTCATATTTTATTTTTTCTTGCTGTAAATTTACACAGAGATTCTCATAACCTGATGGCAGGGCCTAGTTGTGTTTCCAAGAGATAATAATATACCCACATAACTGGAGACACATTTATTTAGAGATATTTGAAACCGGCCAATAGAAAAAGAATGCCGGCCGGCATTGTCATTACTAGGTTTGACGGATCAGAGTTTCTTCTACTGTCTATGGAGTTCTCTTTCGTTTCGAGGCCGAATGGATGAGCCAATCATCTCCTACTTTTTCTGAAGTCAACTTTAACCAACCCTTTTGAAAAAAGGGCAGTAAGCGCTCTGACGCACACAGGCAACTACTTAGACAGCCCTGCGTGACGTCAGAAAGTCTATATCTTGACTGCGCTTAAGCTTCAGGTCCTCTTTGCCTTTCTCACCTCGCCTACTGCGTGTGTTCTGAGTCACTCCGTTTGCTTTCGCAAATATTCTTAAAAATCAACGGCTTTTTTGAAAGCCCACCACAACAGTTTTTTCAGGACGTTCCGGAATCCATCCTGCTCAAAGTCACTCAAGTCGGGCCCTACCTGGTACCAAGAGTCGTAGGATGGCAACGCTTAGATGTCTCGACTGGAAACGGCTAATGGCGGCTGCCGACCGCCATGCTGTCTGCTTCTGCCTTAGGATGGAACGCGCGGTGTTCACTCAGCCGAGCTCCGCTGTGATCGGCTGTCTCCTGCGGCTTTCTTGAACGGCCCAGCTCGCTAGCTCTTCAGCTAGCCCCATCGGGGCCTCCTTGCCCGTGCGGCTGGATCTCCGCACCACGCTGAAGAGGCGGATGACCCCGCCATCGAAGCCGTCGACGAAGATGGGGTCACCTCCTTCCTCTCAACGACAACACGGCCGGCAGCCAGCTACCTAGCTGCTAATCACTAGCCAGCTAGCCACGGCTCAACCCTCTAGCCTTTCAGCTAGCTCCTTCAGGGCCTCCTTGTCAGTGCGGCTGAATCTCCCACTCTGAAGAGGCGGATAGCCCCGTCATCGAAGCCGTCGATGTAGAGGAGGTCTCCTCCTTCCTCTCGGCGCAGACAAGGGGGCTAGCCGCTATTGACTCGCCGCCGCCCGCCCAGAAGACTCTTGCCGTTCAGCTTGCTAGCGAGCTAGCTTCTGTGCCTCTCAGGCAGCTAGCAGGCTAGGCCTGCGCTTGCCTCAGCATGGAGGAAGCAGTGCCGTTGGCCTTCTGCGCCTCCCCCGCGTTGGGGGCGCTGTAGCAGGAGGTAGGCGCCCTCGTCTGTCACGCCTTGGCAACGCTCAACGCTTGGCGCAGTAGCCAGACGCATGACGGTGCTCACCGATGCGTCCAAGAGCGGCTGGGGCGCAGTCTGCTGCGGTCGCCCTGCCAGAGGGACGTGGGGCGTAGCTACCAGGAGCTACACATCAATATGTTGGAGCTCCTAGCTGTCTTTTGCGCTCGGAAGGAGTTTCTCCCTCTTCTCAGAGGAGAGCACGTCCTAGTGCGTACAGATAACACCACAGTAGTGGCTTTTCAATTGCCAGGGCGGCACACGTTCTCCCGGCCTGTTTCGCCTGGCATACAGACTGCTCACTTGGGCCTCTCGCCTGATCAGGGAGTCGCACTTGCCCAGTGTGCACAACACAGGCACAGACCTCCTCTCCAGGGGCGTTCCGCAGGCAACCGAATGGCGCCTGTGCCCAGCCGTAGTGCACAGCCTCTGGTCCCGCTTCGGGCGGGCCCGAGTTGATCTGTTCGCCTCAGGCGAGAACACTCACTGCCCAGCGTGTCTTTCGCTGGAACGAGATGCGCCGCTGGGGTTGGACACGCTTGCACATCCGTGGCCGCAACGTCTGCTCTATGCCTTCGCCCCGCTTCCTCTGATGCGTCAGGTGCTGGCCAGGATCAGAGCAGGGGCTCACAGGGTGATTCTGATCGCCCCCTCATTGGCCATCTCAGAGCTGGTTCTCAGATCTGGTCTCGATGCTGGACGGTCAGCCATGGACCCTCCACTAGGTCGTTGTATACACTGAAGTGGCGCGTGTTAAGCACGTGGTGCAGAGAGAGGCTGTGATCCTCTAGTCTGCCTTATTGGCGAGGTGCTTGCGTTCCTGCGTTCCAACACCTGTTCGATCAGAGTCGTACACCCTCCACTGAAGGTGTACCTCGCAGCCATTTCAGCATGCCATCTCAGCCATGCTGGCGTTTCCCCAGGCGCGCACCCCGTTGCGTCGCGCTTCTTGAAGGGCGTCAGGCGGCTTCGCCCCTCTTCCACACGTTCGGTCCATACTTGGGACCTGGCCACTGTCCTATGCGGACTGGCACGTACGCCCTTGACCCTCTGTCGAGTGCCAGTCTAAAGAAGCTTTCCCTAAAGACTGCGCTTCTGCTCGCCTTGGTCTCTGTGAAGCGCGTTAGCGACCTGACTGCTTCGTCAGTCAGTCCTGATTGTCTTGAATTCGCGCAGGGAGACGCACGGGTAACGCTGCAACCAAATCCCTTTTCGCCCTAAGTGCTGTCCACTGACCGAGCTCTCAGCCCTGCCTGAGACGGGAAGTTCAGTGCCCGTCACTCTGTGTCCGGTCAGAGCGCTTTGTGCCTACCTGACGCGTACGCAGAACATCAGGAAGACGAATCAGCTGTTCGTCTGCCATGGTGAGCGTGCCAAAGGTCAGGCCTTGTCTACCCAACGCATGTCTCATAGGCTTACTCATGTCATACGACTAGCGTATGAGGCGGCAGGTGCTCCTCCGCCTGCGCCGTGGAGTGGCGGCCTCCTGGGGCTTCTGGAAAGGCGTCCCTATGCAGGATATCTGCCTGAGCGCTTGGACCTGAGCGATTGGGCCTTTGCGCGTTTCTACGTACTGACGTCACCAGGCCGGGCGTGGCAGAGAGTGTCCTCTCTGGGCCCGGCGGCGGTCCCGTGGGTCAAGTCGCCGCCGCTGGCGAGCTTGGCAAAGAGGACCTGAAGCGTAAGTGCAGTCAAGATATACACTTTATGACGTCACGCAGGGCTGTCTAAGTAGTTGCCTGCGCGCGTCAGATCACTTACTGCCCTTTTTTCAAAAAGGTTGGTTAAAGTTTACTTCAGAAAAAGTAGGAGATTGGCATCATCCATTCGTACGTTTCGGCTTCTCACTCAGAGAACCGAGGATACGTTAGTATCCGTAACGTTATCATGTCTGACTTGGGCTTTGGGCTTGGGAAAGGAAACTGACAGACATAAGAGGTTATTTCACAAGTCAACGGTAAGTTACTCGCACAAAGCAGTCTTGTAAAAACCTGTTCAGTCCCATCCCCACACTACATTTTCACAAAAAGTTTTTTGCTTAATTTAAACGGCCTAAGTGGCTATAAATATCGTGGTTACCAGGGATTGATGTAGACATGCACCACAAACTGATTCATTACAAATAAGTTACTCCACATTACCAGAAACTTGAGTGGAAATTCTCAATCTTGCCCCCTGTGAATCTGATGGGAATTGCCATCCTTCACCCCAAAATTGGTTAAAATCCAGGAAATTGCATCTAAGAATGCAATGAAGGATGTGTTTGTGCTCTAATTTCAGACTGTGTAAACTGTTGCCGTCTTTAGCTCTGCTCACTGAATGGGCTAGGCTCTCGGCCTAATGGGCGTTCTGCATACCTCTGCTCACTCCGATCATTTAGGTTGCAAACGGCTTAGTGTCATCTGCATGTGTTCAGCTTTCTCCATGAGTCCTTTGAATTGGTCTGCTGTGACATAAGTAGGTCCTTGAACACGACAAGACAGTGGTGTTGTGTCATCATCTTCGCCCAATACACACCTCGCTCTGCCTTTCACATCTGCCTCTCACCCCCACAGTAGCCTTATAGTTGTGCTCGTGTGCCTCCACTAGTTTCTGGGCATCAGCCAATGAACATCATTGTTCATTACCTCAGAGGCCAGTTTCTAGTTTTTCAAGCCTTTGAGAAAACCATCTGCAGCCAGTTGTTCTTGCATTGACATTTCTACACCAGGGTAGACCAAAGTGACTAGGCGACGTACCTCCTCAGCAAACTCAGCAGATGACTCTTGTCGAAGCTCTCCGAGTTTCCTACGCACTGTTGTTGGAGGGTCATGCTGACCGAACTGTTGAGTTAAATGTTTTTTGAGCAGTGTGTAATCTTCTCTTATGTGTTCAGGGAGTGAGCATACATAACGCACGAGTCTATCCACTCTTTCAGTACCATTCCACCCATATATCTGAGCTAGCCTCTCAAATGGCACCAGGAACGACTCCCAATCCGCTTTTCCATCGTATGTAGCCATTTTTGTTCTAGGGTGATCGTATGTTGCAGGCCATGACTGGGTAAGTCAAGTTGCACAAAGTTACAGTGATGAAATGCTTAGAACGTTGAGTGGCGTCTCACCAAAATGGGTCTATAGTGACTGGCTGCAGCCTACGCAGTGCAAGTGCGACGTCATCAGGTAGCAACATAGCAAACGTCCATAGATAATAAGGAAGTAAATAACGCAACCGATTAATAATGTTTGTGTTATTTTTATTGTAAGTTTTACCTTCTAGGTTTTTCTGTCTGTGAACATCAGTCACCCAGCGGCACAAATGCTTTAAATAAAGGGAAACAAACACATGCAATATAATAATAACATAAGTAGCCTAATAGTCAGAAAACTCCACAACCGTCCTGCAGCAGATGCACTGTCAGACCCCATGCACTGCGAGACCCCTGCACTGTTGAGTACCAGAAAGCAATCAAAATAAAAGTTGTCTGGCACCGGAAAACAATCAAAATAAAAGTTCTCTGGCGTTATACCGTTAAACCGGAAGGTGATTTGAAAACTTTCAGTTCATGGTTTTTGATTATTATTAATCAACGTAAAGGAACGATAGAAGGTAAACAGACTACTAAATAGTAGTAGCTGCTAGTAGATACTTTATTGATCCGAAGGAAATCTTTTACAGGCCTTTGTCACATCTTTCTTTCATTCTTTCTTTCACCTTTTCTGGACATGGATTGGCATACAAGGGTTGCAGAAGGATTTGGCCACAGCGAACACACCATTCCTGCTATCGATATATTGCGATGGTAGGCGGTGAAGGGCATTGATGTCTTCCTTCACCGGGAAGTGTTTTCGTTGTAAGTGAATGCGCAGGTTTTTTCTCTTCAGCTGAAGGCAGGCCCGGCGTCATGGGTGGGCCATAGGGGCCGTGCCCGCCCTGGGACTCACCTGTGCCCGCCCTGGGAACGCGAGCCTGTTATTCCACCAGATATTCTTAACATTGTAGGCCTACTGGCGTTATGTGATTAGAATGTAAATCCTGAGTAACTGTATCCCGTTCAAATGGGTGATAATTAGAATACAGTTACTTTGCTGAAAGCGATATTTTCTTATTTCACATGTAAGGCTATCCCCTCTCTAATTTCGGTAGCCTATCCACAAATTGCCAGGGTTCTAGGTTAAATGGTGCGTACATTGACTGGTGGCATGCGTAATATCACTGAACAGTTATAATGGTAGCCTTTTACCTAGACCAAGTGAGTAGCCTAGGTTTGCAAATTCCCGAGCAGTATTTTGGAAAGACAAAATAGTCACTACCAATAGTTACCATCATATTTTAATACACAACAAATATGAATTTAATCACATATTTAGAACACAACCGAATCATTTCACGTTTTGATTTTTTGACGTGGAAGTGCATAGGCTATCCCAGAACTGAAATACCATGGGGAGAAGGATGAAGTAAATGGAGTATTTGTGTTGTTGAAAGCATTTGTTGGCAGTTGACCGCGGTTGAATTCGCCGTCAGATCTTAAAATCTAGTGCAGATTCCGCTTGCATGAATGATCATGTAGGCAACACTGACCCAGCTCAAAAGGGAGAAAAGCTCTTTGTTAACTGCATGCCGGTAAGACACGTTTTTACTACAGAGCAGCCTGCTCTTACTATGTTCATGGTTTATTGGGGTTATGCAGTGATATGCCCATGTTTCGGTGGACATCAAAAGTTCTGTCAGAAGTTGTAGGTGCTATGCTCGCGTGCCCCCATTGAATGCTTCAGCCGTAATGGAGGTCTGATCCTGTGTCACTGCTGTTACTCAAAACCGTGTTGATAGCCTAGATAATGCGACCATAAAAGGAAAAAAGATATAGGCGTATGGAGCTGTTTCAACAACTAGGCCTAGACAGTAATCACAACAAATCAGTTGTTCAGCATAGTCAGCATATGCCAAACACTTTTAAAACTAGCTGGATTATCAGATGAGAATGTTATGGTCTAGCATTTTGATGTGTGTGTTTGTGTGTGTTAGAGGCAGTTTATCGCATGGTGAATGCGTTTATTTCGCATGCGTTTATATTAGGCTAGTCTATGTGCCTCCCCTAAAGCAATGCAAGGCCCGTCCTCAAATCCGTTTCTGGCGCCGGGTCTGGCTGAAGGCCACACTGGTTGCACACAATGGTGTCTTTTTTGCGGGCCACTGGGAGCCGTGGATGATCATGAAGACATCACAAGTTGTTTGAAAAGAACCTGTGAGACACATACATCACATGTTAAATAAGTGTTGTACTTGCAAAAAGCATTAAATCAGCGCATAGTATGATTTTAATAATTACTGTTTTATCTCCCTTGACAATGGAATTCTCTTTTCTGATTGGCTGATGGGATGGGAATCAATTCTGTGTAACTGGCTATCTCTGAAGAAGATCTCTAAAATTTGAACCACCGCATGTCAATTCCATGCTCTACTTTTCCCTAACGAATGCTACAAAGTAGCAAATCAACCGATTATTTTGTCATTTACCTATATTCTGTTGAATATGAAGGGACTTGTGTATTAAGACAGTCATTTCTAGATACAAACGGGAGATAAACGGGATAACTGCCTTCGAGATGACCGATTCCAAGGAAATAATGACTCGGCGGAGGGAACTCCAGTCCACTTCTTTACCTCCACCTCACCATCATTTCCACTGAATCGGTCACCTCATCGGCAGTATCCCTTACGTGATATATATCCTAGAAACATCACAAGTTGTTTGAAAAGAATCAGTGATGTACATCACAAGTTAAATGGGTGTTGAATTCACAAAGATGCATTAAATCAGCTCATAGTAGGCTATGTTTTTTTTCTTGTCTTATGATATATACCCTGAATGGTCATGAGGACATCACAAATTGTTTGGAAAGAATCCAATACACATCACAAGTTAGGCTAAATGATTGTCTTTCAAAGTGTCAAATATCCAATATCAAATAAATTAAACAGAGGTTGTTTAGGCAAATTTAGCCTACTGTTAAAATAGAATTTGCAAACGTGGAAACAACTTTTTTGCAACAAAACGACTAAAACACCGCAACTTTCATTGCAACTTTTTAGAAAAGCCACCATAAAAGCAGATATTTTAGGCCGCTGGAGGGACTGGGCAATCCACCCCTACATAGAATACCGTACTCTATAAAATATAGAATACATGTACATATAAACATAGAATACCTACAGTACACCTTTACATTTACATTACATTTACCAAATGTTTTTATCAAAAGTAAGTTATACCTTACCTTGACACACAACTGCTCGCTTTAAATGATTCTCCATGTGTTTCTGAAAGCTATAGTTCATCTCAGTATTGTATAAACAACATGGAAATGTGTAACGTCCATCCAGATGGGGCAGGATTGGGTCTGGAATGGCGTTCAGATGTGACATTTTAAAATTTACAATGTCAAATGTACCATTTATGTACCATAATATAACGTCGCACTTGCGCTTGCTCCGCACCTGTTCACAGTTTGGCGTCTTCTTCTTCTTTTGATTATTGGCAGTTCACAATATGTGTTTGTATATCGCCACCTATAATACAGGAGTGTCAGTTTGGTGTCTGTCGCATGCATGAGACGTCGCACTTGCACCTACTGTCGCTCAATATTGATCCATATATAAGGCGCACTGTCGACTTTTTTTTAGAAAATTGTAGGCGTTAAGGTGCGCCTTATTGTGCGGAAAATACGGTAAATGTTAGTGAAAACCCTGAGGAGACAGTGGTTAGAAGGTTGTAGACCAACAGTTGGTGGTTGTGTGGTCTAGGAAACCTCCTGTTCCTAGTAGTTGCTTGGACCTGATAACTTGTGGTTGAAGAAGCAAGTAACGTACAAATGCCTGCTGTTGCCTTAAGAATGGACAGACCTGTATACCTGCATACGGTTGTGATGCTTATGGATGTCTTTCCACTGCAGGGATGGAGCATGATCAGGATGAGACAACCTATTTGTCATACAGCAACAACTACAAAAGCACTCAAAGAGCACAGATCTCCACCAACACTATATGGGTCACTGACCCACAAATTCCAAACGGTGTTACGGATTAACACCAAAATGTGCATATGCTTTTGAATACATTTTTAAATTGTTGCAGAAAAATTTCCAAATGTGTGCTGTATTGTAGGCCTTGACTTCATTAAGGGAAATACAAGTGATTCCACTTTAACAGAGGAAGAGGATTTCTTCAAGCCACTTAAGACATCTCAGGCACAACAAGGCCAGGCAGTGCCTGATGGCTATCTGATGTGTGCTGGTGATGACATGGGTGTCCTGAAAACCTTCCTGTCTCTATTGAAGTTGTCATTAAAGCTCAACCCTCCCCTCCCCTACTGCATCTGCTCACAAGTGACTTTTTAGCAGTGCTGGCCTTAATTTTAGTCCAAAAAGATCTAGAATAAGTTCCAAAAACTTTGAGAACGAGTTGAATAAAAGTTGAATAAAATTATTGCCCCCTTCTGTAAATCAAATCAAAGTCAGTTTTTAACTTTTTTTTTATCCATTTTAGTTTGAAAATATCCTGCCTACATGTTTGGATGACATAGCATTTAGTCATAGTGTTCAGTTAAGAGAACTGGACCTCTTTTTGAGCTTGAAGACATTTCACTTTCCATGCACAAAGCTTCGTCAGTTCTGACTAATGTTGAAAACTCTAGATCTTATATTTCTGGCCTGTGGATGTGAACCGTAGACCACACCCCTTTTTATGTGATCATGAATCAAAAGAATCACCCATTAACGTAGTCATTGTGTGAGGATCAAAGGATCAAGGATCACATGAATCACCGATTAATGTAATGGCATAGTAAATGTGTGGTATTGTATTCAACCCCAATATCACATGATCCTTTGATCATCACACATTGACTATAATGTTAACAAGTGATTCTTCTGATCCTTGATCACATGAAAAGGGGTGTGGTCTACAGTTCAGACCCACAGGGCAGAAATAGAAGATTCTGATATTTCCAACATCAGTCAGAACTGAGGAAGCTTTCCGGATGGAAAGTGAAACGTCTTCAAAAAGCTCAAAAAGAAGTCCATACTGAACACTATGACTACCATGACTATGAGTATGTTTACCTACATCTTCACTGAATCGTTGGCTCAAGAAACAGTCCCAGCTTGCTTTAAGCAATCCATCGTTGTTCCTGTGCCTAAAAGTACAGTCCTTCATACCTTAACTATCGCCCGGTGGCATTAACATCTACAGTGATGAAATGTTTTGAGGGCCTTGTAAAAAACATTATCTGCGCATTACTCCTAAGTTCATTTGACCCCAATTGATTAAATTATTTTGATTGTGGTGTAGTGTGGTGTAGTATAGTGTGGAGCAGTGGAGTGTAGTGTAGTGTGGAGTAGCCGTACCCAGTCTCACCTTTTACCATTACTAGTTCGCCCTCTATCCCCACATCAGCTCCCCCCCCCCCCCACACACACACACACACAACAGTACACAACCCTCCACACCCCATTAAGTCATCATTCCCCCCCAAAAGGTTTCGTCCTTAGAAGGGAGTTTTTTCTTGCCCCTGTTACTCTTGGGGGCTCCTTGTTAATGATTGGGAGTAGTAGTTATGACATAACTGTTAATGATAACGATCCATTCTTACCTTCATACTGTAGGCCATTCCCATCTCTCCATTCTCTTTTTTGTAATGCACAATAGACAGACAACACTACATTTTTAAACCTTTTAAAAAAGTATGTGACAATAAAATCCTTGAATCCTTGAAACCACACCCTGGATGAATGAGAATCTTCACAGAGACGTAGCATTTAAATAATTATGTCAGACACTGTCTTCGCCCACACACAGCTAGTTTACCCCCAATACACACAAACACACACGTTACCTCTCAAATGTATTTACCAGTAAGGCGACAACAAAGAGGAGTTCTTTTTTTAATCTAATATTACATGTACAATGAATCAGTACACTAGTGCTGTAAAACACTGCACTTTTGGTCATTATTCGTGACATTATATTGCCTTTTATCTGTGGTTAATGAAACTCAAGATATAGAAGAGAATTCCTTGAGCAGAACATCGTGGCTGAGAGTGTTGAGAGATACATTCTTCCTGACATTCAGGCTGATGGACCGTACCTGCCCAAAAAGGAAAAAGACAGTTTCAGAATCAGCATCAGAATAATTTTTCATTCAATCATTCCATTGCAGTATCCAAGGTAGAATACGGGAATTTAGTTGCTGATAGGCTTATTAGCTGAGATAGCAGTAAACATGCATTATACTGTATTACACTTCAGTAAAAAGGAAGACAACACCAGACTTTATTTTGCATTAAAATAGAGAGGAATTAATATTTGAATAGTAGAACCCATTTTAATGGCAGTTATCAATAGATAGACAAACATTATTGAGATGAAGGACAAATGAAAAGATGGAAGAAGAGCGTCATTCAAGCATGTTGGCAGTAAAATGAATTCATTCACATTTATCTATTATCAAGGCCTTTCATTGTTATCAATGTTCACAAGTTTGTAATTTCACAATTACAAACTATTTTTCCTATTTTTTTATTTTTCATTTTGTAAAACCTTAAAACATTACTGGATTTGGACAGGTCCCTTAAACTTACTCGTTATGTAAAAGGTCAGAACATTCAGCATTTACATGTTCTTAGTCCCGAACAGGCATCATTTTTTTCAAGGGAACCTGCAATTTAACCAACGTCCCCTGATGGGGAGCTCTGTCTTTACAGTCTTAACTTGGACTGTAAAAAATAATGTATAAAATATTGTATGGCCAAGATCATCTTAAAAACCTCTGCCTGACTATAATGTACATTGTAATTAGAACAATCATAATCCAGAAAAGATTTATCTTGACTATGAATAAATGAGACTACTAACTAAAGAGATGTACTACCTAAAGATATATTCAATTCAATTTTATTTATATAGCGCATTTTTACAAAAGGCATGTCACAAAGCGCTTAACACATAGGGCCCGTGCACATAAAGCGGTGAGTGGGAGCTGAGGAGTTTGCCGCACAAGCGTTTTTTATGAAGCGCCCAAGCGCTGCTTGCCTTCTACACGCAAGGTTCTCTTTACATGACAACTGCTTAAGTAGCATTTTAGCTAGCAAGGTATCGTTAGGACTGCTGTGTAGTGTTTACAAACTGGAGGGATCTTGTGCTTTTACTTTGTTTAAACAATGAACTGCACTGTCAACTTAGATTATGGTACAAGACTATGGTACATGAGGCTAACCGACGAAGCTACTTCTCCAAGTTCATTGTCGTCTTGGTGATGACTTCTTTCTGTAACGGATTGGCTTTCTGAAAAAAAGGCTGCGGTGATGTTGCAAGGCTTTTCTGAAAAGTTCACAGATTTTTAACTTGAAGACGTTTTTATGCGTCTGCTGCCAGCTACATATGCTCGGTTCTCATTGAAATAACTTGGAAAAAACAGCTGGCACTCAGAAAAAGGAGTCATATGTACACGGGCCCATGCACTATGCACTGATTAGAGTCTAATTCAAAGACATAAATCTAATTCAAAAGAAGATTATGGCCGCCCTGGTCACTAGAAGCATGTATGCAGAACAAGTCTAATCATTTATAAGACATTAAACCTAATTCAGAGTTTAAAACGTATTGGAAAACTGATATTGCCATTATATACGACACAGGCTTTTAAAACTAAACAAAGAGTAGTGATATGCTAACCTATAGATTTTTCAGATTTTTAGAACCAACTTAAACATTTAGATGATTAGTTGATTAATGGATGTTCTAGATTTGTATATCATTGGGGCCTTCAGGCAAAACCCTATACTTTTATCAGTAGTCCTAATGTGTGAATGCTGAGATAATATTTTAAACTGAGTGAGCGCATGTTTTTTTTTCCTAAAAAGCACTAACATTCTTTCAAATTAATTTTTAAATTGTTGCAGAAACATTTCCAAATGTGTATTGTAGGCCTTGACTTCATAAAGGGAAATATAGAGAGCTCTTACAAGCTTACAAGTGATTCCACTATAACAGATCAAAGATCACATGAAAGGACAACAAAGAATCAAGGATCACATGAATCACAGATTAACATAATGGCATAGTCAATGTGTGTTATTGGGGTTGAATGGACCATGAAGATCACAGGATCTAGTTAAAAGGGAAACCCAATTCTGAAATCTAGGCCTCCCATTTGGACTTTTAAGAAATTGTAGTCCTTACAAATGCCCAAGGTCTGCGATGATCACAGCTTGCAAATATGAATTTTTAATTACCGAAACATTGCTAAATTTCTTGCACTATTGCAGTATTTCTGGTCAAATAGATGAGTCTATAATGCTACTGTACAGAAATGTTGCCTATTTATTACATTGCATTTGGTGAAAGCCAAAAGGTTTCAGTGACCAGTTTGTTCATACATATGGCGAGCTGATTGAGCATTTATTCTGATATCTTCATATCAGGCATAATGGTCATGTACATGCAAGCCATTTCTGTCCACCAGTTAACTAGTGAGCCATTTATGTGTGAACTAGTTCTCTAGTGACAGCCGAAATGCCCACTAGTTAACTAGTGGGAGTATCGTAGGAATTTTCACCAAGTTGGTAGAACAAATTATGAGTCATGAGATTATTTGGTAGATGAAAGGCAATCACAAGGAACTTTATTAACGGGCGCCCGGAGACACAGTCTGCCAGGGCATAGTTGCCCAAAACCTTTTATACCCAGATAACATGACACAAATAACAATTCCTTAAAAGGCAATGTTCCACTCTACTTCATCAATAAAACAATAATTCTTCTCTCTCTCGATGGAGGAACAGCTGCTGGTTGGTTTTATCACCCCTAGACCAAATAAAGGTCAGCAACAGGCGCCGCACAGTTGAGCTGCCATAAACAATCTGCTGACATCCTTGAGTCTCTCTCTCTCTGGCCAGAATTGGGCTCGAGCATGGAAAAGAAGGCCAAGGAGATGGGAGCTGATCATAAAGCTGTGCTGTTTCACAGTGAATCCAGATGGCTCTTCGGTGACAAGGTGATGTTGTGTGTCCTTGACTTCAGAATGGAGATACGGGTGTTGTTGGAGGAAGAGCACATGGATTTGATGTGTGACATGACTAGTTGTTCAAAGCACTTCATGATGATGGGTGTCAGTGCCACAGGGCGGTAGTCATTGAAGCAGGCTGGGGATGATTTCTTTGGCACAGGTATGATGGTGGCAGTCTTGAAGCATGATGGGACAATGGCTTGCCTCAGGGAGGTGTTAAAGATGTCTGTGAAGACATCCTTCTGCTCCTCTGCGCAGTCTTTCAGCATACTACCAGGGATGTTGTCTGGACCCGCTGCTTTCCGGGCGTTGATGGCGGAGAGTGTCCTCTTCACGCTGGCAGCAGACAGGCACAGAGACTGGTTGTGTGGAGGTGGTGGTGTTTTCTGTGGGCGTGTGTTGTTCTGTGCTTCAAATCAAGCAAAGAAGCTGTTCAGGTTGTTGAGCAGAGTGACAGGCGAATACAGACTACAGGGGTAGGAGAGCATTTTGAAGTTGAGCATAGAAGTACAACTTGGGCTGACCTATGGTAATGTAAAAACATCAAGTCTTAAACGGTTTATTTTGGAAGGAGACCTTTAAGAGACGTTTATATTTTACTAGTCAACTAGTAAGGTACAAAAATGTTGACTAGCTAAATACTGAATGTAAAATTCAGTGAACCAAAAATGGTTTACTAGCTAGCTAGGTGATGGCAGCAGGCCCATTAGTTAACTAGTTGATGCATCCTTTGTCCAAACTAGTTAACTAGTGAGTTCATAAATGTCTACTAGTAAACTAGTTCAACACAAAATTCACACTAGTCAACTAGGTCTGGAAAATGAGGCTTTGTATTGGCTCCCGATGTCCAAATCGAACATGACAACCAATCACAGCGCAGAATTTCACAAAATCCCACCCACAACATTTGCATGTGGCTCACACGTTAACATGCTGGCCAAAGGAACTTTAGCAGGGGCGTAGCGTCTGACAGTGCAACCGGTGCGGCGCACCGGAGCCCTCTCTTGTTTGAGGGGCCCCTAGGAAAATCGAGAATAGCCCTTCATCTGATACCCGCATCCTACCGTTGATATTAAGTACGCTTTCTCAGCTATTATACCTATATTTAAAAGCAAACAAGAGTGCTATTTATATGCCTCACTATCTCCTACAACATGGTCATGGTGACACCCATTTCTCCAATTCTTATATTTCCCCTAATTTTCTTGTCAATTTGCAAGGAGATGGGAGCTGATCATAAAGCTGTGCTGTTTCACAGTGAATCCAGATGACTCTTCGGTGACAAGGTGATGTTGTGTGTCCTTGACTTCAGAATGGAGATACGGGTGTTGTTGGAGGAAGAGCACATGTACATCTCTGATGAAACTGGCTAAGGAATTAAATCTTCAGCTTCAAGGCAAAGACAAGCATCTTGGTGTGTTTGTATGAGTGTTAATGTTTTGAATGTTAAATGTTACATCTGTTGCTATAATGTTAATTTACTGATTTAGAGATGGATGCTGATGTTGAAGTACATCATTTTAAACCTGCGTGCATGTGTGTGTGTGTGTGTGTTGGGGGGGGGGGGGGGGCGGGTGGGTGATGTATGATACATGTCAGGTGGGGCGCAAAAATTCTCATTTCTAAGTGGGGAATGATCAAAAAAGTTTGAGATCCACTGCTCTACCTTGATGTGGTGAGGGGACTTTTCACCAAACCAGTTCTGCAGTCTATATGTTTTATTATATTTGTGTTTTCTGTTGTTATTAATATTGTTTGTTATCATTATTGTGATTATTTATTTTGATGGTTTCAAAGTGCTGAATAGAAATTTTATAATAGACCAACTATGACCTTTTTATACCAGCTTGCCAAGGAGACCTATTCAACCTTTTTAAAGTTACATTGTATAAAAGCAACAGAAAAGCTAAGTGCATTAATGTAAATGTAAATTACTTAGTTAAGTTACTAGCAAGTTAGTAAGTGATAAACACTCCTTAGAGAATAGAAATTGTGGTATGTCTTAGCAACATGTTGAGATGACAGAGATTTAAAAGCGTACAAACTAAAAGCAAATATGGATAGGATTAGAAGGACAAGAATACTGGATATACAAAACAAAGGTAAAATAAGGTATGGCTATGATTGAGGGGAAGGCTGCATGAGAAGTTAGAGACAAAGAAAAAGAGAAAAAAGAGAGAGGGAAAATGGTATGTATCTAAATGGTAGTATCACCAGTTCTTTAAAAAATGCTGCCTCCTTTGGTTGCTCAGAATATCGCTCAAACTGGTCAAGTCCATCTTGAAGCTTAAGGGTGAGCGTGTCATAATTGGATCGAACAACCTCCAGTACCTGAAAAAGAAAAATATGTAAAACAGATGCAAAAAGCAAACGAAACAATATTTAGTGGACAATCAATCAGTGGACAGAGCGAATCTATATGCTTCAGTTCTACACAAAAGTGAGGGCAAATACAGTCCTTGACCATCAAAGAAAATCGTCCATAGATTACCATCTACGAGGTCAGAAGCACATCAATGCAGTCGAGAGTTTGAAGAGCACAGCACAGAGACAGACTACTATGAGTGAAGTTAGAAGAAGGACTATTGCGGCAGCAGGACAAATAAAGGTACGAAATTACAATATATTGGATATGGTAGCTTGTTTTGCTAATGAGTTCGTCTAGGTTGAGGAGCTAATGCTAATTTTAGCTCGTCAAGTAAAATGTGGTTACATTGTTCAGCATTGTCGTTACATTGACGTTTAGCATGCTACTGTAATGCAAGTTAGCACTGATCTGATTAACATTTCACACAGAATTGGCATCAGACTATTTTTACTATTTAGACGACTGGATGCTGCTGGCAGAGTCCAGTCAGCTCCTTGCGTCTCAGGTTTGCATAGTGCTGCGTCACCTGCACGATCTGGGGTTCCTGGTGAACCTGCCCAAGTGCATGCTCTATCCCTCCCAGGAGGTCAAGTTTCTCGGCGTGAGGCTCAACTCACGCTCAATGAGAGCAACGCTCACTACGAAGAGACTTCAAGACATCAGGGCGTGCCTAAGCCATTTCAGACTGGGCGCCTGCGTCTCGACCAGGCTGTGCCTCAGACTGACAGGCCTCCTGTGTGCCGCCGGGGGCGCAGTCCCACTCGGCCTTCTCCACCTACGCCCGCTACAGCTTGCCTTAGCGGAATTGGGTGTGTCCTCCAGGTCAAATCCCGCCCGTCGGGTCATTGTGTCCAAGCACATGTGTCTAGCCCTCGCGCATTGGCGCAGACCTTCGTCCTTCACCAGAGAGACGGTGCGGTGACCAGCCGGCGCAGTGACCAGCTGTATGGTGGTGACCACCGACGCGTCCAAAACCGTTTGTTGCGGTCGCCCCGCCAGAGGGACATGGGGCGTGGCCACGAGGAGGCTGCACATCAATGTGCTCGAGCTCCTGGCCGTCTTCTGCGCCTAGAAGTCGTTTCTCCCTGTCCTCAGAGGAGAACACGTTCTAGTGCGCACAGACAACACTACAGTTGTTGCTTATCTGAATCGCCAGGGCGGCACGCAGTCTCACGACCTGTGAGCAGTGCAGGGTCCTTACTTGGGTGTCCCGCCACCTCCTGTCGGTGAGGGCGGCCCACCTGCCCGGTGTTCGCAACACGGGCGCGGACCTTGTCTCCAGGGGCGTTCCACGCTTCGGGCGGGCCCAAGTGGTTTTCGCCGGGGATGAGATGCGCCTCTAGGCACGGACGCGTTGGCACACCCGTGGCCACGACATCTGCTTTATGCCTTTCCCCCACTGCCTCTCCTGGGTCAGGTGCTGGCCAGGGTCAGGACGGGGGCTCACAGGGTGATTCTGATTGCCCCTCATTGGCCATCTCAGAGCTGGTTCTCAGACCCGGTCTCGATGCTGGACGGCCAGCCGTGGACCCTCCCAGTGAGGAGGGATCTCCTCTCTCAGGCACACGGGTCGTTTTGGCACCCTCGGCCGGAGGCATGGAGACTGACGGCTTGGCCCCTGAACGGGCGCGCCTCTGTCGCTATCGTTGAAACCATACAGAGCGCTAGAGCGGCGTCCCATAGGTCGTTATATCCAAATAAGTGGCGTGCCTTCAGCACTTGGTGTGTAGATTGAGGTTGTGATCCTCTAGTCTGCCCCATTGGCGAGGTGCTTGCTTTTTTGCAACACCTGTTTGATCAGGGACGTACACACTCCACTTTGAAGGTGTACCTCGCAGCCATTTCGGCGTCCCATCTTTGCTACGCTGGTGTTTCCCCAGGTGCGCACCCCCTAGCGCCACGCTTTATGAAGGGTGTCAGGTGGTTTTGCCCCTCCTCTACACATTCGCCCCCTACTTGGGACCTAGCCACTGTCCTACGCGGACTGGCATGAGCACCCTTTGACCCTCTGTCGAGCGCAGTCTGAAAATGCTTTCCTTAAAGACTGCGCTTTTGCTCGCCTTGGTCTTGGTTAAGTGCGTCAGTGACCTGACTGTCTTGAGTTCACACAGGGGGACGTGCGGGTCACGCTGCGACCAAATCCCTTTTCTCGCCCTAAAGTGCTGTCTACTGACCCTCGTTCGAGGGTCATCGAGCTCTCAGCTCTGCCTGAGACGGGAGGTTCCGTGCCCGTCACTCTGTGTCCAGTCAGAGCGCTGTGTGCCTATCTGACGTGTACGCAGAGCATCAGGAAAACGAACCAGCTGTTCGTCTGCCATGGTGAGCGTGCCAAGGGTCAGGCCTTGTCTACCCAACGTATGTCTCATTGGCTTTCAGAGGCCATAGGGCTGGCGTATGAGGCGGCAGGTGTTCCTCCGCCCACGCAGGTTAGACCTCCTGGGCCTTCTGGAAAGGCGTCCCTATGCAGGATATCTGCCTGAGCGCTTCTTGGGCCTCAGGCAATACCTTTGCGCGTTTTTACGCACTGGACATGACCAGGCTGGGCGTGGCGGAGAGCTCTCCGTGCCCTGTGGTGGTCCATCAGATCCTACCGCCTTGGGCCCCTCAGCGGGGGGCTCTTGAGGCTTGGTTGTAGTGATCCCCTCGTACGTTTCGGCTTCAAAACGAAAGAGAATGTTACAGATACTAACGTATCCTTGGTTCTCTGAGTGAGAAGCCGAAACGTACGCTTCGGGCCTCAATTCGCCAATGCTGGTGAGCTTGGCAAAGAGGTTCTGAAGCGTAAGCGCAGTCAAGATATAGACTTTCTGACGTCACGCAGGGCTGTCTAAGTATTTGCCTGCGTGCGTCAGTGCGCTTACTGCCCTTTTTTCAAAGGGTTGGTTAAAGTCGACTTCAGTAAAAGTAGGAGATGATGGGAATCATCCACTCGTACGTTTCGGCTTCTCACTCAGAGAACCGAGGATACGTTAGTATCCATAATGTTACCATCTGTTAAGCCGTACAATTTTCACTCTTTCTTTCTCCTCCTCTCTCTTTCCTCTCCACTTCTTTCTCTCTCATCACTTAGCCAACATCTATACATGGTTGCAATATAACTCACATTCTCTGAAATCTGATGGGGACTGTTCCAACTCATCTCCTCTCTGACTTTCCATGTCATTACCACCCTGCCGTGAGTCATCACTGCCCTCTACTTCCTGACCCTGCACCTCTTGCCTCCTGGGTACCCAACCAACCCCACCGAACATGCCATCCCCACCGAACATGCTGAGGACCTTCTTCCAACATTTGATCTGGCGGCACTCCTGAATGGTCCTCAACCCACTCCACGGTCCATGCCACTCCCTTCCTGCTGAGGGTCACCCCTGCCTTCCACTGCCTGATCCTGCATCTCTGGCTTCCTGGCGGGCTGCCTTCAGCTCCACAGACGACCCTGACATGATTGATACAGTCTCCAGCTGGCCCCTGGCTTGACTGCACCTAATGACATGGGACTATATACTGGGATTATAATGGGACTCCTATATTACTTTATTTATATCACAATTTTCTTATAGATAATGTGTACCTAATGGAATAATAATGGACTAATCACCATCTGAGAGACTGAAAACCTGCCCTAGGCAGTTGGGCTAGCCCCTTGAGCCGTCGGAACTGCCCAAGGTTTCTTCCTTTACTATAACAAGTAAAAACAAAAAACGCTGCTAGGGAGTTTTTCCTTTCCTCTGTTGCTCATTGGGCCTCTTTGTGTTAAGCGCTTTGAGACATGCCTTTTGTAAAAATGCGCTATATAAATAAAATTGAATTGAATTGGTGTGGTGGTATATATTTTAGGGTGGTGTATCTAGTAAGGTGGTGTATATAGTAGGGTGGTGTAGTAGTGTATACAGTATGGTGATGTATAGTTGGGTGGTGTAGTGGTGTATATATTAGGGCGGTGTATATAGTAGGGTGGTGTAGTGGTGTATATAGTATGGTGGTGTATATATTAGAGTGGTTTATAGTAGGAGTATATAAAAGGGTGGTGTTTCTAGTAGGTTGTGTAGTGGTGTATATAGTAGGGTGGTGTAGTAGTGTATACAGTATGGTGGTGTATATAGTTGAGTGTATTGGTGTATATCAGGGTGGTGTATATAGTAGGGTGTTGTGTATAATCGGGTGGTGTAGTGGTGTATATAGTATGGTGGTGTATAGTGTGGAGTATATAGTAGGGTCATGTAGTTGTGTATATATTAGAGTGGTGTATGGTAGGGTATATAGTAGGTTGATGTATATTGTAGGGTGGTTAATGGTGTATATAGTAGGGTGGTTTATATAGTAGGGTGGTGTATAGTAAGGTGGTGTACAGTCAGTGTCACATGAAATGGCCCGGCTGCACGCACGAACATCGCATGCGTCGTGTGTGTCACGCACTATTTAATTTTTTTTTTTCTGAAGAAGCTGCAGTGTACCCAAACAACCACCAGGTGGCACTTGGGAGTGACCGCAACCGCGAGTGTTCTAACATAGCCTGCAGCTGTCAGGAAAAAGTTGAGCTGAAATAGGCTAGTTATACTGAATAGCCTACTGTTATTTTGTTACTGTAAACAGTCTGTTAATTGAGTGTTGTTTTCGTGTTTGTGTTTACCAACCGTAGGATAAATATAGTAATTAATAATTAAATTCAATAAAAAAAGCCTAATTAATACAGTGAACTATGCTGACGCATAGTCTCGATGGGATCGGGATGTGATCAATGCACAACAGAGTGAGCTCATCAAGACTCTGCGTTGTCAGCCCCATATCATATAATAATTTTAACGTCCATCATCATTTTCAATGTTAGAGACTCTCTGGCAGTTCTCGCTTGCCCCTTGATCCATCCCAGTTTGTGGTCTTGGTCCAGGCTTTGTAATGGTCCTCTGATATGATTGTTCTGAAAAGCAACCAACCAACTTGGCCGAAGCTGACAGGCATGCAATCGGGGAGTAGCCACGCATCAGGCAGCACTGACGCATAAGACAGTCACGTATTGCCTCTACGAAACACAAATGCAAGACCCAGCCAACTTTGATCAACTATTCATCGCTTAGTAGGCCTAAGTGAAATAAGCAAAGGGCTTACTGTCAAAAAGGTTGCAGGCAATGAACAGGCAATTCTAAACCATTTTCTTAAATTCATTTTCTTACATCCATTAGGCAAACCAAAGGTGATAAAATAAAAACAGATCAAATTGTAACAATACGATTCTGCGCGCTGCAGCACAACAGACACATTGAAATCAAACGAAACAAGTTTACTCAGCAACCAATGATCATTGAACGAACGTGTTATGCAAGTGCAATTTACGATCTCCAGTTTATTTCTTTTATTTCATTTCATGTTAATTTTTAAATATTAATAACCAATGGCTGCTAGGTGGGGCACGGCCCTAAAATGCCCCACCTTGCCGTCGGCTCTGTGGCTCCAGAACGGGGTTCTGTTATTGCAATACTTACTTGATTTACTTGATTCTGTTATTGCAAAGTGTAATTTTGAGTGTAAGATGTGAAATAGTACTTCAATAAAAGTCTTCACAAGGACATGCATTTTGTGCAGCTTGCGAATGAGAGATGTAGGGATATAGGTAGGCTATTTGAATCACTCTGCAGTTTTTGTAAACAATCCGTCGCCCATCCTCCCAGAGGATCGTTTGCACGTATAGCCTCCCCCTCCCCCCGATCTTTATATATAATGCAAGTGAGATGATGGGTGCTGAGAGCCTAGTGGCGCAAAACGCCCCTTCTGTAGGGGAGAGCCGGGACGATTGAACCGTGGGACGAATTAACCATTGAGATTTTCTCGTAAACCATTCACAATTCAAACATGAAATTTTGTCATCCCATACAGCTTGCAATACTAGCCAGACCCAGGGAAAATTGTGTCGATATGCAATACTGATCTGAAGTTAGACCCGGGGGGTCATTTTAAGGGCGACATAATATTCACTTATCACTTTTAAACAACACATGAATTGATGGTGTAACATATCCTACAGTATGAAATGTCCAATGTTTTTTAGTCTAGGAGAAAAACGCCTTTTGCTAGGAGCAGGCACTGTCGGGAGGACTGAAACACTTGCTTCAACCGTCCCCCAGTAGGTTGTGCAAGTCAAAGCAGTACGTTTTGCGGTCAGTGCATTAACATTTTGAAATAATAAGCGTTTGCATTAACTAAAAAGTACAACTATAACCAGTGCTTGAAGTGGGGAAAAATAAGTGCAGGAACTCTAATTGTACGACATTTGACATTTGTTCGGTGCCATTGTGAATCATAATCATTCTTCCATGCAATAACCTATGGGCATAGGCTACTTTTTCCTCATTCACAAAAATAATGATACTGAAAAACCATTAAAACAACATGAACCAGACCAGCGTGATACATCTAATCATAGGGAAAATCATAGGGCCGTAGTGCCATTATGAACAATGTCATCATGACATTTACAGTATAAATTGCGACAGTTTGCATTGCTTCCCTGATGCGATTGGTTGGGACTCTGGATGTATAGACACTGTCGTGTCTCGTGGGTAATGATGTCAAAGTCAGTTTTATTTGTCAATTTCTTCACATGTACTTGACATACAAAGGAATTGAAATTACGTTTCACACTTGTCCCATGCGTAGACGTTGACAACAATAAAGTGCAGATGCACAACAAAAACAGTTCTAAACAGTAAGGTAAGTTAGTCTAGCAGCTTACCTGAACTAGACCTTATAGGAAGCTTCTGAATAAATTTACAGTGATGAATTTACCCCAAGAATGTTCATGTGACATGTAAACAGCAATGCGTTCTGGTATTACTTTAATGTTGACACCATAACACATATTGGGCCACCAGTGCTCTGGCGTTAGCTATGTGTCGCTTGTGGCTAACTTAAATTGGAATGCTTAATTTTCTAACATACAATGTTCTGTTTGTCTCGATAACGTTTGTGTAACATATTAATCACAATCGGACACAATTACATACAAACTGTGGTCTATAGACCATTTAATAAAACCATAAGTTTTCATGTCGATAACTCCCAAGTCACCGCCATACTGTTTGCAGTTCCTTGTTTCTCCCGAATGCGAAAGCCAATCGGAGGACAGCCCGTCTAACCAATCAGAGGCAAGGAAGGCGGGACCTTCCCCTACCATCTTACGTTTTGCAAATTCGCTTCCGGCCCACTTCAAGCACCGCCGGAACGCAGAAAAAAGTGGCAAAATACAAAAATACAGAAGTTCCGGAACTGCATTCCGCTGCGTTCCGGCGCACTGACTATAACAAATAATTTTATTGGCTCTCCATCCCTCTCATCGGTTGCCATCCATTAGTGTACAATTTGAAACCTGTTTATGCCCTTTACTCGACTATTTTGTTCCAGTATTTCAATATGATCACGTATAGACATTTTTCTCAGTATAAAGCATGAAAGCAACTTAAAATATGAAGATATAATCATAGGACGACGGCAGCCAAGCTTGTTTAAAGGGAGTCCGGTAATAATTCCGGGGTCAGCTCAACGTGAACTTGCCTGCAACAAAGATTGTTTAATAACTA
>JAGFZM010001612.1:64590-85152 GCA_017657215.1 Limnothrissa miodon
TTGTTGCGAACAAAATGGGACAGGGTAAGAGTTGCTTGCCCTGTGAGTTGCCCGCCGTGGCTTCCAGTCACTCGGTATACAATTCTGCTACAACGCGCCTCTCAACAAATGAACTACTAGCTCATTTCGAACTTGCCTGTCTTACAATAAAAAACAAAAAATGCCACTGGCCCGGTGCAGCATTACTGAACGCAATATGAGCAGAGGGCAAACCGCTTTCGGCACATTTAGGCCTATATTTTTTGCAGCACCGTTAACTCAGCTGAAGGTGAAATTATGCCAGAGACGTTTTTATAGGAGGAGGACTTTGAACCTACAGTTAAATCCTCATTAATGGATGTAGTTTTCGGTGGATTTTGAAGAGGCTTCAAAAGAAGGTAAAACGAAGTTTCTTCACGTAGGCCTATTCAAACATAACAGACCAAACTGCATATTGCGAAAATAGAACACAAATGAACATATAGGCCAACTAGTATAACTAGTTCATAGAATCCAGGCTTGATTCATGGTGTTAGAGCTGGCAGACCGTTTTTCATGTGTGTTTGTGGGCAAGGAACAGTTGTGTTTTCTGTGTCTCTCTTTAGAAATGATGTCTCGGTATTTTGTGTTATAATAAAGCTGGGGATTTGCTACTTGGCGCAGGCTGATTGTTAAGCCATAGGGTCCAAAATTGTAAAGTAATTCTAGCATAAAAAATTGACCATATCAAACCAAGCTGCATATTACAAAAATAGAACACGGAATTAAACTAACGTCTCTTGCTCCGCTTGACTCTCCGAATGTTGTGCAATCCTAGCGGCGGCAGCTGCACTGACACATCACGTAGACAGAGGCCAGGTGGAGGTAGAGGAAACCATAGAAGAAGAATCTGTAGTCGTCAGAGAGTCCTCACGCCTAGACTGTTGTTATGGTAACATTGTTGCCGTTTAATGTCATTGCAGTGGTCTGAACGCCCCAGTTTTAGAACACATTGTTGCAGAAAGTTGCTAGGTTTTAGAATGTTGCAGCTCGTCTCGTTGCGGATCTTGTGTTTGAACTGGCCTTTAAAGCCTGACAGCTGACAGTTAAGAGCAGGTGCACTCCATTCAAACGAACATTCTAAAGACCCATTATGACATTGTTTCAACCGACACTTTGAGAAGACAAAAGTTTTATAGCTAAACTGCAATATTTTAAAAAGTATAAGACTTTGGTTGAAAGAAGGTTGAAAATACACATCGTGGAAGGTATGACCGAGCCCACCGCAACGAAGTTCAAATGAAGTTTCTCGGTAAAAAGGTTGAAGTCTGATAGAAGACAAGTCAGAATTCTAGGTGGCAAGTCCACAATAATGAAAAAATTATTGGCGCAGCTGTGCACAGTGCCTCTAATCGCCTGATCAGAGTACACAATTTTTTTGTCTTTCGCGATTGTCGTTCACGATTTACCATGACACACTATACGACTTTAGAACCATATAAACCGTTCTGCGTCTTGGTCGACAGACTGGCCACATTACAAGACTTCATCGAATGTATTGCTCCTGTTGCATGTCGTCATAGCACAGGTGTCAACAAATTGTAAGCCACAGAAGTAAACTTTAATACAGGTGTTGTAATCCTCTAGAATCTTGACTAGGTTACAAAGAAAATGTCATACGACTCCCGACAAAAGTCTGACAAGTTAGTCTTTTCGTCTGGGTGTCGCAAACGACAAATCGCAGGTCGTGAAGTATGTCACATTACTCGACTCACTCACGTTCAGTGTCGTGCCCGACCATTCAGAATCGAATACAATTGTCGTTCCCGACAAATTCGGGGCAAAATCGGGCTGAAATCGTGTAGTCTGACCAGGCCATAAAGGCACTCTACATAGTGCTATGTATGTCAGCAATCCGAGATGCAGCCACATTCGTGGAAATACAAACATTATTTTAAATTTGTTGAAACTAAGAGGAAAAACATATTTGTTCAGTGTGTCTTATGTGCGGGAGACAAAATACTTTCAAGTGCATCTTGGAACAAAGTCAGCGAACTAAAGGGAAAAAAACGCCACCATGCATTTCTGCCGAAAACGGCATTTTAGCGATAGTAATCCCCTATTGTTGCCAAATGCACGGTGTTCATTGAGTCCATTAGGCTCTTCCGGTCACGTAAAGCACTCACATGTGTTTTTACGATGAATACTTCCTTATTTATGAGCCCTCCCAGTGAATGAGGTAAACTATATCAAGTTGAGAAATGGGCTAGAATGCTTTGACTGTAAGCTACTCTAGGCTATTGCGAGCACCGAAAATGTAAGCTAGATATCATAATAGTCAATGATGAAACTAGTCTTACCATATGTACGGCATAACGGTATGCCAACAAGACGTCAAAACATCAACATTTTGCACGTGCATGAGCGTGAGCGTGGTGTCTAGGCTCTGCTACTTTTAGTATAAGCTATGTAGGCCTACCAAGGCCCTTATGGGCTTTTTTTTTTTTGAAAACTATTTAGGACCTATGTGTAATGGTAAAAAATATGTGACACAGATTGTGCCTCTAAATGGAATGTCTTACATGTAGTAAACCTTTTGACTTTCAGCATGGATTTTGGGTCTCTTTTGACCTTTCTTAAAAAATCTGAACAAAACGCCTAGACATTCTATTGCATAAAACATTGCAGAAAATTCATATTTTATTTTTTCCTGCTGTACATTTACACAGACATTCTCATAACCTGATGTTAGGGCCTAGTTGTGTTTCCAATGGATAATAATATACCCACATAACTGGAGACACATTTGTGTAGAGATATTGTAAACCGGCCAGTGGAAAAAGAAAATATTGTGGCCTCTGTATTATTTTAGTAGTACATTTTAGTGCCATTCTGACTATTGAATTAATATCTACAAGGTCTCAGCTTTCCAAAGAGTCCAGGCATATGATTATAGCACAAACTATTAAGGAACAGTGACCCTTAGAGTAGGCGAAGTGCAAAAACCCATTAGAACCCCCGAACATTAAGTGGTTAAATATGTTTATTTTATAAAACCTTTAGAATTAATATGTATGCTTACTTGGTCCTCAGAAAGCTGTGAGATGTGGTTCACTGCAGCATATGACTCAATCTTTGGACTGAAATGGTTTATGATGGCCCTGAAAAAAAAAAAAAAAATATCAGACAGAACTACAGATAGAAGCTTAAGAAGTGCACATTTTGGTGTACACCAGAGGAAATCCACATGGGCAAGAGGAAAATTCCACCATTCCTATATGGTTAAGTATACATTAGGACGAAAGATTTACACAAGGCAAACAAATATTCCAACATTACTTATTTTAATTTAGGCCCATATTAATTTGTGTAATATAAGTGAATATTAAGTAAATATTTCTCACTAGTCATAATTTAAAGTGATTAATATGAAGTCTTGCAGCCAGTGTTTGAATGCTGGTGTACTGCCCTTACAAATGTGTGGGAACTCAGTGAACAAAAAATTCCTTATTTGTGATTCAGACTTTATGCAATTATAGGTATGATACAATATGATAAAAATATAAACAAAAAAGAAGTAGAACAATGAAGAAAACAGTTAGCTTTAGAAGCTCTCCAAAGGCTGGGCTAACATATTGCTAATCCTAACTTCAAAGGCTAAACTTTTTAGCAGTATATGTTAATCTACATTTATCTTAGCTTTACTGCATAAATTTACACATAAATTAATGTTTTTAACATACATTAGTACATCCACAGATATGTACAAGTGATGCCTTTGCCTGGGAGTTAAGTTTCCTGTTTCCTGTTCCAAGACTTGTCTAAATAAAAGTCAGATTCTTACTCCAAGTCTGCCTCAATTATTGTTTTTGCCAACAAGGCCCTAGTCTGCTTCAATAGCAGCAAAACTACTTTTAACAAATGTTTCTAAAATATTGCATCCATGAAGGGTAGTGACGTAAATCTAAATGGTAATATAATACAACAATATTGGTAACACTTGAATTTACATGAGTAAACCTCAACAAGTCATCTGTAAATGTTTTGTAAACAAATTTCATTTTACAATAGCCCCCGAAATATACTTCAACTATTCAGTTTTAACTCTTGAGTTATTAAGTCTGACGAAAGTCATTCATTAATTAATAATACATTGTTATTTGTACTTAAATAAATCCATTTATAGATGTTTAACAAATTATTTATTGAGTTAAAATAGCCGTCATATGTTGGACCTATTCACCAAATGAAAAACTAAAATATATATATGTTTGTTAATGACTAACTGATGAAAAATTATTGAGGGATCCTTATCAAGAAATGATTAATTAAGTGTTAACTAAAACCTAACCAAGGCCTAATAAATGCTTAATAGGGAGGAGCTATGAAGTGTTACCGATTCAACTAACACAGCTAGCATGAATAATCATGTCAGCAACACCAAGCCAGCTCACCAGGGAGAAAAACTTCTTGCTCTTTGTTAACTGCCTGCCGGCATAGTTAGCGTCACAGGAAGTATGGGCGGGCCCAGGCTAGGAGCAGCCTGCTCTTATTATCTATTCATGATTTATTGGGGTTATGCGTTAAGTTCACCATCATCAATTCTTATTGTTCTATTCTTACTGCGTGTCAGAAGTTGTAGGTGCTAGTTGCCTGTGTGCCCCCATGGATGAAAATGCTATGACCGTTTTTTTATCCCGTCTTTCTCCCAGTCTATGGCCCCGCCTCTTGAGATCTAATGTCATCGCAATAGCATAAACTGCTGATGTGTGGACCCAATGCACCATGAGACATCCATAAATCAAACATTAATATTGGAGTCAGAGCCTCAATTATCACATGTTAACATAACAGAAAAATACACGACCATGTTAACTGATAGATAGATAGATAGATGTACTTTAATCATCCCAAGGGGAAATTCTGTTGTTACATCAGCCTTAAAAACCACACATATACAAAAAACAGAATGCCCTTGCCAGCAGGGTAAAGTAAAAGAGTTATTTGCATCCAGACTAAAAGATACCCCAGTTTTCCTCAAAAGTCAAAAGAGGAGTCTTCTCTCTCTGCTCATGGGGAACTCATTATAAATTGCTATTGCAGTGGGTAGGAAAGTCCTTCTATATCTGTCCTTACTACAACTGATTTGGCGAAGTGAAACTGATTTGGCAAACTGAATACACTTTGTTGCATTACCAGTGTTCTGTGCAGGGGATGTGATGTATTGTCCATAATTTGTAACAGTTTCTGCAACATCCTCCTTTTCGCCATTCCTTCCAGGGGTTCAAGAGTAGACCCCATAACATAGCCCGTCTTTCTAATCAGCTTGTTCAATCTGTTAGAGTCACTGGCCCTGATGCTGCTACCCCAGCAGATTACAGCAAAGAAAATTGCACTAGCCACCACAGACTGATAAAACATTTCCAGCATCTTATTGCACACATTAAAAGACCTTAGCCTCCCCTCAAGAAATAAAGCCTGCTCTGGCCCCTCTGTGTTGTGCCTCCAGTCCAGTTTATTGTCTATGTGAACCACCAGATACTTATAGCTCCCCACAACCTCCACCTCCTCCCCCAGAATGGAAATTGTGGTTAGCTTGGCCCTAGTCCTTCTGAAGTCCAGCACCATCTCCTTGGTCTTGGTGACATTTAAGCACAGGTGATTGTAACCACACCACTCCACATAACTGTCCACTGGTGCAATCCAATTAGACATATGAGCAAGCACAGCCAGATTTCATACAGGTATTAGGCTCATTAGGTTCATAGCAGGTAGATTTGGACTGAACAGCCAATTGGAAGAGAAAACAACAACAAATATTGGCAGGAAGATGTGATTGCTACATTCATGTTGTTGTAAAAAGCCTGACAATGTACACTCAACAAAAATATAAACGCAACACCTTTGTTTCTGCTCCGATTTTTCATGAGATGGACTTAAAGATCTAAAATTCATTCCAGATACACAATATTACCATTTCTCTCAAACATTGTTCACAAATCAGTCTAAATGTGTGCACTTCTGCTTTGCTGAGATAATCCATCCCACCTCACACGTGTGCCACATTAAGATGCTGATCTGACATCATGAGTACATTTATTTACATTTACATTTATGCATTTAGCAGACGCTTTTTATCCAAAGCGACTTACAAAAACAGGATAACAATCAAGCTACATAGCAGAAACCTTAAAGAGCATAGTGCAAGGGAATAGTGCTTCAGTTCAATTTTCTGAGCTTCAGAGCGTGCAATTGGCATGCTGACAGCAGGAATGTCAACCAGATCTGTTGCTCGTGCATTGAATGTTCATTTCTCAACCATAAGCCGTCTCCAAAGGCGTTTCAGAGAATATTGAAAGTAACCTTCCCAACACTGCTTGTAGCTGTAGCTGGGATTTCCAGCAGTAAAAGGGACTGTAGATTTCTGTGGAATTTCAGGTTTGTGACAATTTACGGCAAGGTTTCAGGCAACCCTGAAAACTGGCGTAAATTGCTGGAAACTTGCTTGGCAGGTGACCCCCCTTCCTAGGGAGCCTAGGGAAGGCTATACAAATGCAAATCAGGGTAGCAGGGGGAGTTCCCAGGTAACATTTTTCTAAAAGGTATTAACTTCATTGTAAGAAAACAAATCAGACTCAGTTAGCCGAATTTGCGATTAATTTGATGTGGCTTTTTTAAACAGAGTTGCTTTATAAACACCAAAACCAGTAGTTTTTTTCTCCTATATTTATAACAAAGTTACATTTCATTTTTCTAAAGGGTATTAACTTATATTAAGAACATTTCTGGTGTAAAAAGACCAGGCTCAGTATATCCAAATTGTCGTTAACTCCTTCATGCATTAAGTATGAAATAACAGCTAGCTTTTTTAAACTGAGTGAAGGTTTATTGTCATGTCAGCCATACATAGTGCACAGTGAGATGAAAAACTTTTACGGGTACTACAAATAAAGACATGAAAGCAACAATGTGTTTCAACAGTGTACTGTGAAAGTAGCAGCCAAGGTTATATGTAGGCCTATATCAAACATAGTAGCAGTACACAAAACACAGTGAAACAGTAAAACTCAATTGAACTGACGCATGATCAAAAATTCATATACATCATTAACATGCCAGCATGTGTAACAATAACCTCACATGTGATTGCAGTGTTTCCCCTAGGATGTCTTCGAAGGTGCGGCTAAGATGAGAAAAAAAAAATTGAGGCAAAGCGTTCCAAAAGTGCTAATTGCTCCAAAACTGCTAATCGTTCCAAACCAAAAGTAACGTGAGTACGGGGGGTGGGGGGGCGGGAGTTCTGAAGGTGCGGTGGCAAGGCTTGAAGGTGCGGCGGGCCGCCGCAGTCAAGTGTACATAGGGGAAACCCTGCACTGGACAAGGCCGACGAGCCTCCAAGCCTCGTCCAATTATGTTCGGTCATGTGTCGGGAAGTCCGCAGACCGACGATAGGAAACTGCAGTCTGCTCTCAGTGGGTTGTCTCGGCAGATTGCAGAGCTGACTACATTAGTGACCGACAGATTCAACCACATCGAAGACAAATTGAACTCCATGGAAGACAGAATGACTGCTTTCGAGAGAAGTAACCTTGGGGAAAACAAGACTACCAGGAAGAAAATGGAATCCCATGATCGCGGTAAGAATATATCCGGTGGCTGCTTGCAGTAGGCTATCTTTGCTGCTAGCTATGTAAACAAGTAACTGCTAGCCCAAGCTAAAAGTAGCCAGTAGCCAAGCTATGAGGGACAAGCAACTAAACGTTGTTTTGATATTTTCACAGGAATCAGTACGTCTTGGAGACAAACACTATTCGATACGAGCCGGCGCAAAGGTAAGATTTAAAGAATATGCTTTCATGGTATGAGACGTTAATAGATACAGATCTAGCCTGATGCTAACTGTAGCCATCCTGTTTCCACAGTCTAACTTCGCCTCATAATGAAGCCGTGACAAGCTATTTAGTGCTGACTTTGTTGACGTATTCAAATCTCCATGATGCTGACAAAGACAACATTGTGTGTACGTGTGGTGGGTAGGAGTGGGAGACGCCAGGTGGATCATGTGGTTAGGCAGCACTTGAAACACAGGGAGTCACGGCAGGCTAGTTAGTCACCGGGTGGTTAACTACATCACGTGACCATGAAGCCCAGGTGGATAGGGGTGGCCTGTGACGTCGGCCAACTCTTTGTTGTCACTGGTTGAGCCACAGTGGTGGGAGCGCTGCTTGCGTTTGCCGTGTGCTGGTGGTGGTGGAGCGTGGAGCGGGTAAGGAGAACGCATTTCAGTAAACACTTGGAACAGGCTAATGCACGTCAAACGGAGTCTTGTGGCAAATTGGGTTCGCGTTTCTCCACCTCACAGTAGTCTTGCGGTGAGTCGCCATCCTGGAGTGTATTGGCTGTCCCTGGCAACAAGTCACCACTAAAGGTATTGAAATGTGGTTATTCTTAGTTCTTAACACATTGTGCAGCTTGTGCATGAATTGTGGACATTTTAACCACTAGATCATAACCCACGCTACTTATAGTGGCAAAGGATAATGGCGTAATACTGGCATGCATAGCGCTGATTTTAAGACTAATGTTATGGTTAATAAAAAGTAAGATGTAAAAGTACGGCTGTATGTATGGCACAATGGTGAATATGCATTCTTTCTTTTAGCTTATCGTGTTGTGGAAGTTGCGTCGGCTGGCGCGGTATGATTGCAATGGACAATGTTAGTCTAATGTTTACATAGGTTTTATGCATATTAACATCTCTACATGTACCCAATGTATACTGTACTGATGAACTGTGTCTGATAGAGTTCTTGGTCACTTGCAGGAGCCTAATGTGGCCACCGTTTTTCCCACGGTTAATAATAATAAGTGTTGGCTAGGTTTCTGATAAGCCTCTGTAGTAATAAGATTGGTGTAAGACCACCTCCATCTTTGTTTTCAGTTTGTTTTGTTAACTTGTTTGGTTTGTTTGTTCTTTTACTTTTGTTTATTTTTGTGTGTTATTTCTACTTGGCGAGGCCTTTCCCCTTTCTGGCAGCGGGTCAGGAGCGCTTAGGAGGGTTGGGGAGGGTGTAGGCGATTGCTAGCTTATCATATGCCATTTGGGCTTGGTGGGTGTGCTGGTCATACAAGCCTATGTGGCGTAGTGTTAGCGGGTTCCGTTGGGTGTATGTGGATACTAACTTACTGCACTAGCTGGCCGCCTGGGCCTGGTGTATGTGCTGGTCACACAAGCCTGGGTGGTGCATGCTATCTGTATAGTGAATTAAAATACTATTCCCGCCGCTTGGGCTTGGGGTACGTGCTGGTCACGCAAGCCTGGGTGGTGGGTGAGTTGGTTGATGTGTAGTGTTTGGGCACTCTGGTTGTGTGTAGTGTACAGTCAACTGACTTAATGGCTAAAGTGATCTAGCAGGCTTACTGCTTGTGAATGGTATATGTATATGGTGTATAACTTAGAATAGCAGGTAACACGCTATCCCTCTGCTCCTCTAAGGTGTCTCTTGTCCAGCTGCTCCTTATTTCCTCCTCTTTTCCTCGCCTCTTATGGTGGTGTGCCCTTGTTGGGATGATCTGTTTGATGTTTGGAGTGGATGTGTTTGTGTAATTGTGACTTTGATTTGCAAATTTTGTGGTGTGATATCTACTCTCATACTACCATAGCCATACCATAGCCATGATTGTATCCTCTCACTAGTGTGAGCCTTGCTTACTTATAAGATGATAACCTGAATTAAAGTGTTTATTTTTGTATACAGTCTCTTGTAGTATTCATTTAATTGAATAACCTTGTTGGGGAATAGTACATTTTTTGTACCTTTCTGCGTAACCAGTAAATTGCTGGTCGTAGAGGTCACATAAATAACAACTATTTCACCAAACATTACAGTATACTGTCCTTTCTGTCTACTTGTCCCTTCCTTTCCCTTATGAAGTTTACTGCTACTGTTAATCACATTCTCATTTGTTTTTTTAGCTGCCTGCAAGACTGTCTGGTGGATGGGGTGCAAGACTCTGTGGTGGATGGGGTATCTGAGTGGATCGTTCGGCCACCGGCGTTCCATAACCCGGAGCTCAGCGAACTCTGTGCTACACTGCAGGCAAGGCTTGAGGCAGATCTGAAGTACAAGGCAACCCACCACAGACGTCTGCATGTCGAGCCGATGTCGCCTGCTTTCCACAGCCCCGAGACTGCAAGCAGGCACTTCACGGAGCTGCACTAAATCGCAGAGCATTTTTACTTTTATTTACTTATTATCTTGCACTCTCTTGCACAAGGCTTAGCCTACTTATCAGCCATTTTGTTTATTTTTAACGTCTCATACTCACTTATTTTGAAAATAAAGCTCTTTGATACAACGTTCCTGGCTAATTTTCCTTCTTCAATAAATTCGTGTAATTTATAGGATAACAATGACATGAATATACAGCATCATAGCATATCATAATCTAATCATATATAATTATAAATATAGCTATTGGGGTTGTGGTTATGATGACCCAAGGTAACCGGTAGTGGCATATCTGCCAACCAATCACGAGTGGTTTCTTTGGTTTAAAAAGTAGTGTTTTCATCCAATACTGAGTGAGGAGATTTGAGGCAAGCCAGACAATTCTCGGACAAGCCAGGTAATTCTCGGACGTGTGGTTTCGCTGCTATTCAAATGCAAATAGGCTACCCCGCACGGGGGTATGGATCCGACAATTTTCCAGCCCGCAAATGCGGACGCCGCAGGTCGTTAAACTGCTGTTAACTGCTGTAAATGCCGAGGATTTGCAGGCATTTACAGGGACGGAATCCCTCTTTTCATGCAGTGTCATTTACACACACACAGAGATGTCGCCTCTGAAAACGATTCTTTCTAAAAACTCCGGCAAAAGTGGAGATTTTGGAAAACTCAGATAAAACGGAGTTTTAGGCAGTCTACACGCCAAACTTGCAACATTTTTACATTTGGCATGACCATAACCATGGAAGCATTCAAAGTAGCGATAAAACTTTTATTGGTGCAAGCACTTTTAGCAAGTTTGCATGTGCAAATACTAGGGCTGTAACGATACACCAAATCCACGATTTGGTTCACATCGCGATTTTTGACCCACGTTTCGGTTCGCAAACAGAACAAATAAGATTAAATTGAACACCAAAGAACAATAGGCATTGACTATGCAAATTATTAACTATATACTGGCCTATATTTCTGACAAACCGTCGCTTGTATGGCTCTCATACACTGCACGTATTTGGAGGACGTTAGAAGTAGTTTTGGTTGCACATTTTGATAATGTATATATCAATACATATCCATTGCCATAATAATTCTAATTAGTAATTTTTGTGTTCAATCTGAATTGGCTGAAAACTGCTCAACTTCTGTAATCAGGCGTCACATGACATGTAGTTGTGGGAGGCTTACGGGTAACATAAAATTATTTATTCATAAGTAGTTTTGTGGTGAATCTCTACATATTTTATAATTGTAATTTCAAATAATGCTAACAATAATTTAAAGATGTGGTAGCATTGGATCTGGACGGGAAGGATAACTCTAGTTGGAAGGGGTGTGTCGCGATTCTGCCTTCTCACACCGTGAAACAGGTTTGTGGTTCTGAGTTTTGCGATTTCGGTTTCATATGGCATATCGTTACAGCCCTAGCAAATACATGTCCTGTATTACCTAGAAGAGCAGAAACGTATTAGAGCTCGGAGTTCAGCAATTTATGATATTCTATCACAAAGAGCCAGGCCACGCCAGCGTCGCAGGTTTTGGGTCCGACCTGGACGGACTGCTGTCTGGTGGGAGAACTTTGAAAATGAGGTGGTTGTCCCGGAGGAATGGCGTGAGGCTTCTGATTGGCTTGTATGGCTTTCTCCTTCTTCCTACACTGAGGCCCATAGGGTTAGCGTAGGTATGACAGCTCTCAACAGCATATTTATGCAGCTTAATGTAAACTGAAACTTTTTTGAAAATGATGGTGTATGCACAGAATTATTTTGGAAAACAAAGGGAAGAAAATATTTGTTTATCAAAATACCCAGGTATGTGTAAACGTGGCCTAAAACACTACATTTCATTACCTTATACTACATTTTGTTACCTTGTATTTATAGATTTGTAATGAGAATAAAGTTGAATCTAATCTAATCTTCACTGGACATGTTCAAATCACACTGTTTTTTTTCAAATCACACTTTATTCATTAGATAAATTCCTAAAAAAAATAATTGTGGGGGTCCAATATTATTCCATGATTAATATCTGGTAAATTCAAAGTGGGTCAGGGAAACTGAGATAAATAAAGTCCAATTTTATCAAACTCAACAATTAAAAAAAATGACAACAAATTATTTTAAAGGGATTATAGAATGCAAAACCACATTCACCTTGTTATTGTTGAATTTAGGTAGCTTAAGGTATCCAATGGACCATATCAAAATTTCAACAATGTATCCCGCCTCTTTCTACATGTAAATTTCAAACTAGTAATCACCACACTGAAGTCCCACAGACACGTAAAATCAAGAGGATACATCCCCAATCAAAGATCGTTTGGAACCGTCTCCGGTCCAACCCCCTGTTGCCAGGTTGAATTTGCCAGGGGGGCGGGAAATATGAAACGTTTCGTTGTAATCCTTTTAAATGAGCCTGTATAAGATGCTCTAGCAGTGCTCCTGGGTCACATTGAAACACACAAATTTGCATACACTATTATTGAGCCTCAAAGAACAATTTCTGATGGTAAATATTGTGCATATTGCATATCATATTTTTTTTTTAGGTGTTAGGAAGTAGCCAAGTGTGTGAATCGAGCGTAACAATTAGTGCCCTTAAGTTCTGTGTCAGCCAATCAGTATGCTAGAAGTAACCTCATGGCTACTTATAGTGATCCAGCATGGTGTTTGTTTTTGGAATGGAGATGGACAAGCAAAGTGGTCTGCAGATGGCCCCTGGCTTGACTGCACCTAATGACGTGGGACTATATCCTGGGATTATAATGGGACTCCTATATTACTTTATTTATACCACAATTTTCTTATAATGTGTACCTAATGGAATAATAGTGGACTAATCACCATCTGAGAAACTGAAAACCTGCCCTAGGCAGTTGGGCCAGCCCCTTGAGCCGTCGGAACTGCCCAAGGTTTCTTCCTTTACCATAAGAAGTAAAAACAAAAAACAGAATTGGTAAAAAAAATGTCACTGATATAATGAAACACTCTGAGAAGAATGGAGCAAGACCTTGGTAAAGGAAGGCAAGGCAAGGCAAGATGTGTAGCGCATTTCATACATAAGGCAGCCCAATGTGCTTTACACAGCAGATAAAGAAAGGGTAAACAAATAGTAAAAATAGACTCAAGTCATGGTTAAAAAAAAGACATGACAAATCATAATAAAGAAACATGTATTTAAAAAAATATATATAAAAAATAAATAAGTAATAAAAACATGTTATAAATATATAATAGATAAATAAACAAATAGGTATAACACAAAAATAAATAAGAAACAAGAGAGAGTAGGAAGAATAAAAGCTAGCCTAGGATAAAATATAAGTAGGTATAATAAATAACTAAAAATGAGGTAGCCAAAGCACTAAAATCAAAAATAAATAGATGAATGAATAAAAAGATTAAAATTGATGATAAAAACAAAGGGTAAAAAGAAGTAATACATAAACAGAATAAGAAATAGAAGCAATAAATAACTAAGAGATAAATAGATAGATAGATAAGATAGATAAATAAAAATAAATTATAAAAAAATAAATAAGAGGTTAAGATGAAGCAATAAAGAAAAATAAAATTAAGATAAAATATGGTCATCCATGTGTGTCAGTAAAAAGCTTAGTCTTAAGTTTGGATTTAAAACTGGATAGTGTTGGTGCCTTTTTTTTATTTCAGTGGGAAGTTGGTTCCAGAGCTGGGCTGCTTAGACACTAAAAGCTGCCTCACCACATTTTGTTTTAACCAGGGGTTTAACTAAAAGGTGTTTTGTGATCTGAGACACCTTATTAGTAGTTAGTGTTGAAACATGCCAGAGATATATTTTAGGCCTGTCCCATTGAGTGAATTAAAAACTAGCAGTAATGCTTTAAAATAAATTCTGAGACTCAGATCCCAGAGATACATACACTCAACAAAAATATAAACGCAACACCTTTGTTTCTGCTCCGATTTTTCATGAGATGGACTTAAAGATCTAAAATTCATTCCAGATACACAATATTACCATTTCTCTCAAACATTGGTCACAAATCAGTCTAAATGTGTGATAGTGAGTACTTCTGCTTTGCTGAGATAATCCATCCCACCTCACACGTGTGCCACATCAAGATGCTGATCTTACATCATGAGTACTGCACAGGTATACCTTATACTGCCCACAATAAAAGGCCACCCTGGAATGTGCAGTTTTTTGCTTTATGTCCGATGAGTATGCTGGCCATGTAAGAACTGGGACATTTTCAGCTTCCAAGAACTGTGTACAGATCCTTGCAACATGGGGCCGTGCATTATCTTGCTGAAACATGAAGTGATGTTCATGGATGTATGGCACAACAATGGGCCTCAGGATCTCATCACGGTATCTCTGTGCAATCAAAATGCCATCAATAAAATGCACCTGTGTTCTTCGTCCATAACAGATGCCTGCCCATAGCATAACCCCACCACCACCATGGGCCACTCGATCCACAACATTGACATCAGCAAAGCGCTCACCCACACGACGCCACATACGCTGTCTGCCATCTGCCCTGAACAATGTAAACCGAGATTCATCCGTGAAGAGAACACCTCTCCAACGTGCCAGACGCCATCGAATGTGAGCATTTGCCCAGTCAAGTCTGTTACGGCGACGAGCTGCAGTCAGGTCAAGACCAGGGTGCAGCAGTTGAGCTTCCCTGAGACGGTTTCTGACAGTTTGTGCAGAAATTGTTTGTTTATGCAAACCAATTGTTTCAGCAGCTGTCCGAGTGGCTGGTCTCAGACGATCTTGAAGGTGAACCTGCTGGATGTAGAGGTCCTGGGCTGGTGTGGTTACACGTCGTCTGTGGTTGTGAGGCCGGTTGGATGTACTGCCAAATACTCTGAAACGCCTTTGGAGACGGCTTATGGTTGAGAAATGAACATTCAATGCACAAGCAACAGATCTGGTTGACATTCCTGCTGTCAGCATGCCAACTGCACGCTCCCTCAATGCTTGTGGCATCTGTTGCAATTTTGCTGTGAGACAAAACTGCACATTCCAGGGTGGCCTTTTATTGTGGGCAGTATAAGGTACACCTGTGCACTACTCATGATGTCAGATCAGCATCTTAATGTGGCAAGTTGTGTAAAATGTGTGTAAAGTGTGTAAAGTTTGGTTGAAATAGGAGAAAGTATTGATTTTTCACAATTTCTTTTGTCGTCTTCATCGTTCGAACGCAGCTCCGCTGCCTCCTTGGCTATATACTTTGTTTTTGCAAGTTTTTTCGACATATTGAATGATTTTCAAATGAAAAACTTACTATTCGGAAGACACGCATCTCCTTCACTTGTCTTCAACTTCATGAAACTCCTGCGACGTCAATAATTCACGCCCCTAACCTCAGTATTTTACGAATCTAAACACGATGGTCAAAGTCTATGATGACATCCCATATCTCGTTGGAAAGGCCTTTTCATTGGCTACAAGAACATGTACATCAACTCGTTCTTACTTGTAAGAGGTCCTGTTGGCTGTCAATCAAAGCTTGCATGTCCAATGGAAAAGTGTAGCTGACCAAGTTTGTGTCTGCCTCATCTTTGAGTATGCCTAACCAACCTCACCGAACATGGCACCGTGCTGAGGGCCTTCTTCCACCGTTTGATCCGGCGGCACCCCTGAATGGTCCTCAACCCACTCTATGGTCCATGCTACTGCCTCCCTGCTGAGGGTCACTCCTGCTTTCCACTGCCTGATTCTGCGTCTTTGGCTTCCTGGGCAGGCTGCCTTCAGCTTCACAGACGATTCTGACATGATTAAATACAGCATCCAGCTGGCCCTTGGCTTGACTGCTCCTAATTATATGGGACTCTATCCTGGGATTATAATGGGACTATATGGGACTATATCCTGGGATTATAATTGCTATATTTATACCACAATTTCCGTATAATGTGTACCTAATGAAATAATAGTGGACTAATCACCATCTGAGAGACTGAAAACCTGCCCTAGGCAGGTGGGAAAGCCCCTTGAGCCGTCGGAACTGCCCAAGTGTTCTTCCTTTACCATAACAAGTAAAAACAAAAAACGCTACTAGGGAGTTTCTTTGCCCCTGTTGCTCATTGAACCTCTTTGTGTTAAAGGCGCTCTAAGCGATGCTGTTTCACGCCACTTCTTGTTGGCGTTCGAAGTATTGTCAAACAAAACGGACGATAGCTCCAGAGAGGGTTCAAGCGTTATAAGTTAGCTTACTCCTCCCCCTCCCTCCCATGCCTCCTGAAAGACTCATGAACCTTGTGGTTTATTGGCTGGAACACTGTTATGTTTCGTTTTCGTTTGTTATGCTAGGTTTGCCCACTGTGTTATGTTGCCGTTTGTGGAGCCTGGGCTGTCTACAGAGACCACGTTTTTTTACAGTGTGTTAAGGGGACAGGCAGCTAGCGGATTGTGAGGAGATGTTTGCTGTATGTAACAACACATGTTTTAGTCTTGAAAACGTGTCACATCACTTAGAGCACCTTTAAGCGCTTTGAGACATGGACGTGGTGCTGGGCAGTGACGGTTTTAGGCATGGGCGAACGGGGCAGCCACCCAGGGCGGCATTACGTGGGGGGCGGCAATTTGGAGGGGGTGGAATCTGTGCCGCGAGGCGGTTTTCTATTGTCTATGATAGGCTACCTGTGCCGCCCCTGCCTGCTGCTGAAGGAGCCGCACAGAAGCTGAGCGAGCTCAGTTCACTTCTCCCAAATGAAGCGGACAAGAAGGTGGGCTAAACTATGTCAGTGACACCTGACTTTATTACAAATAACACACATTTAATTCAAAATATTACTTAGGAAAAAGGAGAAAAAAATATAAACACAGACCAATAAGTAGCACCTTTTTATTTATTTAATTATGTCAAATTGCTAATAAAAATAGGTAGGTAATAAAAACGATTATGATGTGGAGGTGAACTGGTTCAGTCTTGACTTATGGTCGTGAGTAACTGCGGATGGGAAATCTGTTGATTGTCGATTAGGTGTAAACACAGCCATGGAAAAAAAGGCCAAAGCTATCAGGTACCCAATTTAGGAAAAAAAGAAAAGATGATGAAAAGAAGATGAGAAGAAACTGTGTAGCCTAATTCACGGTACCCATGCTAGCTACCGCCATGTGTGTAAGATCAGAATGCCGAAGTTGCCGACGTTGAAACAAACACACACACACACACACACTTGCATGCACAAAAACACAGAGGCACACACACACACTCGCATGCACAAAAACACAGACACACACAAACACTCACATATACACTCGCCCGGGCGCAATTCAGTGTAGAACCGCCACTGTTACTGGGACTGCCAGACAACAGTCCCGGAGTTGACGGTGGGTGGCATAAGCTTAATGAGAGCACTTAGGAAAGCACTTTGTAGGCTAGCATCAATTATTTGAATTTGATGTGGGCAGCCAGAGGTAGCCAGTGAAGCTCAATGAGCAGAGGAGTGACATACGCCCTCTTGGGCTGATTAAAGATGAGCAGTGCCGCAGCATTTTGGATCATTTGGAGAGGTTTAACAGCACAGGCTGGAAGTCCTGCTAGAAGGGCATTGCAGTGGTTAAGGCGTGATAGGACCAATTGGAGAAGGAAGCAAATGGGAAGCTTGTTGGGTTAGGTATGGTCTGATCTTTCTGATTGAATAGTGCACAGCGGCAGGCCCGGGCAAAAGAGGCAACTTTGAAGGTTAACTGGTCAATAATAACTCCTAGTTTCCTTGCTACTCTTGAAGGAGCAAGAGACAAAGAGTCAGAGTTAAGGCAGATGTGGTGAATAGTTGGTTTGGCAGGTATAACCAGCAGTTCAGTTTTTGAGAGGTTCAGCTGGAGATGATAGTCTTGCATCCATGCAGAGATGTCAGACAAACAAATGTGATTGGACCTGTTTCTACTATTCCCATTTTTAAACATGTTGCCTCCATTGTTTGAGTGCTTGAGTGTTGTTGTAGATATTTATGTTTACTGTGGCAACCATCTGTCAAGTAAACTTGCCATATCATAGACTAAGCAATGCGCCTGTGAAATTGTAATAAACAAGGGCTGAGATATGTTTACTTAGACTACTTGGAAAGAGGACACTTTGTTGACATTCTTCAGCTTTATAATTTAGTTTCAGCTTGGGTAGTGCAGACTCTGTTGTAATTAGAGTGGAGATGCCTCTGGTGTGTATGCTGGATTAAAAAGACTGAATTCCTTTAAGAATATCTGAAATAAAGGGAGAAACACTTACCGTATGTTGATTAGAGAATGAGTGACTTTGCTGGCAGGCTCCTTCCACTGTCCAGCATTGGTAGAGACCCTGAGGACTACAAAATTAAGAATAAATGCAGATTAGATTAGATTCAATTTTGTCATTACACATTACACAAGTGCTAAATATACAATATAGAGTGTAAACACTATGGACAATATGTAGAGTTAAGAGCAGTATGTATGGTTAAGAGCAGCAGTGTACAGTTCTGTGCAAATGAGAATACAGATGGGAAAGTATGGAGCTGTAGAATAAACAACATGTATAAACACAGTACTGTATAACTGGATTAGTATAGTATACACAAGATGTATAAATATGGAATTTAAAGAGTTATTGTACAGTTTTAAGATATGGTCTGAACAATATGGTCAATATATACAGGTAATATAAACTCATGTCTATTTCATATATACAGGCAATATCATGTCTATGTCATAAATACAGGTAATAAAGTCTCACGTCTGGAGTTGTCATTGTGACATGTATCAAAATGCTGTGCAGTGTGTAAGAAATTGCATTCTGTTGGTCCTCAGTTGGTCAGTGATTGTTTTGGGCAAGGGATAGGGAGCAGGGGTAAAATGTGTAAAATGCTGGTGTTAGGAAAGGAGGAGATGTAAAGTTCTGTAAAAAGTGAACATTAGACTTAATGGATTTAAGTACATAGTGTGTGTGCGCTGGAGTTTGGGGGTTGGTAGCTGTATGGCAACCCTGGCTGCATTGATTGTGTGGTAGAAATTTTAAAGTTAAGTGCAGTGTTCAGAAAATAGTGTGTGACCGCAGTAAAACCGGAGCATGAATGCATGCATATGGATGCAATAAGAAAAGAATTACGTCAGGTTGTTGAAGACAAATTAGAGGTATGAAAGGTATGCCGTTATGCATTTGTTTCCCATAGTTAAAGATGACACCGTGAACTTTTCAAGGGACTTATTCGGAAGGACTGCCTCTGCTGTTGCCTCCAGCTTTGTGACCACTTTACATTCTTGGAGTGGGGCACCATTATAGTGACACTTAGGTCCATATATATTTTGACACTGACACAAGTTCAGTAAAACTGTTTATAGACATACATGTAGTCACTGCCAAAACTATCCTACAGTATAACCAGTAGTCGAGTTGAGGGGGGATGAGGAGGGATGGCATCCCCCAAAACGGTAAAACAAAAACGGTAAAAATCATCCCCCCTGTAAAAACGTCCATCCCCTTCCATCCCTTGTGCCGTTTTATCAATTAGAGTGGAAATAACTTATTTTCAACACTGGAAATATAAGTAAGATTTCAACACTTAACGGGCTTTGCACAATGTAAGTAAACTACCTGCACCGTGAGGGCTCGCACGAATAGATTATTCATGACGTCAGTGACGTCGGAGAACAGTGGCGGTAGGCTAATGTTTGAATACAGGGTTTTGTGAACTTATGATTTTAACATCATGGCCAAGCGACGTGGACAGCTCGATCTGACGGACTTCTTGACAGAGCGAGAAGTGGCGTTTCAGGAGGTAACGTTAAGTCAAGAGTCAGAAATATCAGTCACACTTTTTATGAATCAAACATAATTTAGGACATAGCCTACTAACGATAATAAAAGAGCTAATGAATGTTAATTTGGAGTCTATCTAACGTATGCCTCTCTATTTAGCAAGCTAGCTGAGTTGGGTTCATGTTAATTTTGATTTAGTTGACGTTAATTGACGTTAGTTCGTGTTTCTGGGATTCATCAGACAACAAAAAGTGTCATTTAAGGTAGGCTAAATGAATGAATGAACGTCCTTTATTGTCATTGTCACAGGTACAATGACAATGTACAACTTGAGAGATGTCTCTTGTCAGTGCATCTTCACATAAAATAATAGAATATAATAAATACTTAAGTGCTAATACAGTAATACACCCAAGCAAGGCCTAAAGCCACATACAGACAGTCAACATAAGTCCAGTTGATATCAATCAATGTTGCGCATTCAACAAGTGAACATCGCTAACATTAAAGGGATAGTTCGGTTTTTAACACATTGAGCCCCTTTCACAGGTTGTCTAATATGAAATAAAGTGGTTGACACCAAAATCTTGATGATTACTCCTGTCTCGGCTATTTGGGAAATATAGAATCGCCTCTGCC
>JAGFZM010001612.1:91727-119513 GCA_017657215.1 Limnothrissa miodon
GACCTCAGGTCAAACTAATCAATGTTGAATATCACAAAGACAGTTTGTGCACAAATGCTAATTTTGCCTGCACAAACGAGCACAAACGAGCACAAACGTAGCACAAACGATTCCGACCATTTTCGAGTCATTTGGATGTTGATGGGGTGCTGAGTGACCTCAGGTCACCAACCTGTTAAAATTGAAATATCATAAATATGGTTCCTGCTCAAATGCTAATTTTGCCTGCACAAACCTGCACAAATGTAGCACAAACAAATCAAAATACTTTTATTCATATTTTCAGCTAATGGGGTGCCAACTTCACACAGGTATCCAGCAGCCAGTTGCAGAGGGAGGTGCCGAGGCCCAGTTTGTCCAGTTTGCAGATGAGTTGTTGTGGTATTATGGTGTGAATGCTGAACTGAAGTCTATGAACAGCATTCTCACATATGAGTCTTTCTTGTCCAGGTGAGTTAGGGCTGGGTGGAGGGCAGAGCAGATTGCATCCTCTGTGGATTGTTTCACTCTGTATGCGAACTGGTATGGGTCCAGGGTGGTAGGCAGGGTGGATTTGATGTGTGACATGACTAGTCGTTCAAAGCACTTCATGATGATAGGTGTCAGTGCCACAGGGCGGTAGTCATTGAAGCAGGCTGGGGATGATTTCTTTGGCAGAGGTATGATGGTGGCAGTCTTGAAGCATGTTATTGAAGGATGTTATCTGGACCTGCTGCTTTCCGGGCGTTGATGGCGGAGAGTGTCCTCTTCACGCTGGCAGCAGACAGGCACAGAGGCTGGTCGTGTGGAGGTGGTGGTGTTTTCTGTGGGCGTGTGTTGTTCTGTGCTTCAAATCGTGCAAAGAAGCTGTTCAGGTTGTTGAGCTGAGTGGTGTCGCTCTCACAGCTACGCGCTGCAGGCTTGTAGTCTGTAATAGCCTGGATGCCTTGCCATAGGCTCTGTGCGTCCTTGTTATCATTGAAGTGGGAGGTTATCTTGTGTGTGTAGTCCTATTTCGCTTTCCTGATGCCACGGGACAGGTTGGCTCTCGCTGTTCTCAGGCCTGCTTCCTCCCCAGCTTTGAAGGCCTTGTCTCTGGCCTTCAGCAGCCTGTGGACATCTCCTGTCAGCCATGGCTTCCGGTTGGCTCGAGTTGTGATGCTTTTTATTTGTGTAACATCATCAACGCATTTGATGATGTATGAGCTCACAGTGTCTGTGTACTCCTCAATGTCTATGATGTTGTTGTAGGTGGTTGCTCCCTTGAATATTTCCCTATCCGTTGACCCAAAGCAGTCTTGAACAGTTTGTTGCTCACTGATGGCATGATACAGTTCAATCAGCGCCACATTTCTATCGCTGTTGTTGCTAGATGGAGGTATATAAGCAACGACCAACAGGATCAAACTTATCTCCCTAGGCAAGTAGAAAGGGCGACACTTCACGATCATGAACTCCGCCAGTGATGAGCAGTGTTTGCGTACTACGGTGGCATCACGACACCACTCATCGCGGATGATAACACAGACCCCACCGCCTCGGGTCTTGCCTCCGTCTACAAGAGCCCCGTCGGCTCTGTAGCATGCTAGCTGCTCCAGTTATATGGCCGAGTCCGGAATGTTGTCATTAAGCCATGTCTCAGTGAAAACTAGCACACACTTAATTCACTTGTAATTCCAAAACAAATTCTGAAAAAGACAAATAAAGTGAAGCCAGTGCCTATTTCAACATAGTGATGAGATGGGTGTTTCAAACCTGTAACTGTCCCCTCCCCACTGTCACTGTCCATGTGCTGATGACCAAATTCTAAAGCTAGAAGATTTGAGGTTTGTAATGGTGTGAATTATATGTTTCTTGAACAAAAACTAACAGAGCTACAAATATGTCTTTCAGACAGTTTTCCATTTCCCCTCAGGGGGATTTAGACTCCAGACAGTTAATCTCTATTCTAAAAGCTTCCATTCCCGCAGCAACAGCTGTACTCACTGCTTCTCGGATTGTACCCAAGCTTTCACATTCTTCATGGCCTCCATCTTAAGAAGTGTCAAAATCATCAAACTCCCTCTTAGTGTCTCGCCCAGCAGCAATGTTTGGTGTCTTTCCCTGCTTTTTAGATTTCCCCTGCTCATTCTTTTAAGTTATTGAGTTTGCAGTACAATTAATTATACTGTAGCTAATTGAGCGAGAAACTAACTTCAATTATGCTGCCATTTCAGCTAGTGTACCACCGGAAGTCCTCTTTGTGCCTTTTTCTTTTTTTAAATATAAGACACTAAAAATGAGCTAATGCACAAAAGGAAGCCAAGTTTAGGTACAACCTGCAGTCATTCCCCAATTCGAAATATATTTCTTTGTCTTACACAATTATTATTAGGTTAGCAATAGTTAACAATAATTAGTAAAAACAATGACACACAACTTTGCTTCTCATAAAATTAACATTTTATAGTGACCTAAACAAAAACTATAACCAAGAGCTCAGTATGATTCACTCACCCATGCAGTAAAGGTTGTCAAAGACTTGGTGCATTCTCACAATTTCATAGTAGAGTTCGTCATAGCTGTTTGGTGTTGGCAAGAACGTGTCCCCGTATGTGATGAACATGTTAAACAGGTTTACTATCTACAGTGGAATGACAGTACACAAAAATAATGGCATTTTATACAGAAAAACAATTAAATGTGCTCTACATACATTCAACCAATTCAAACAATTAAACTGGCCTATATGAAAATTGTTCTAATGTTTATCAACCTCACCAGTGGATATGCTCAAATTGATACACTGGCTCTCTGTTAAGGTGAGACACTACATGTGAATAGGGTAAAATTCACAGATATCACCATGAAACTATACCAGTTGATTACACACATCAAAAGGAGAAAAACAATACGCAGAAAAGCATAAAAACGTTACGGATACTAACGTATCCTCGGTTCTCTGAGTGAGAAGAAGAAATATACGAGTGGATGATGCCCATCATCTCCTATTTTTACTGAAGTCAACTTTAACCAGCTCTTTGAAAAAGGGCAATACTTAGACAGCCCTGCTTTCAGAAAGTCTATATCTTGACTTCGCTTACGCTACTGAGGCCTCGAAGCGTACGTTTCGGCTTCTCACTCAGAGAACCGAGGATATGTTAGTATTCGTAACGTTCTCTTTTGCTTCGAAGCCGAAACGTACGAGTGGATCACTACGCTGAGGGGCCCGAGGCGGTAGGACCCGACGGACCACCACAGAGCACACTCTCCGCCACGCCCGGCCTGGTGATGTCCAGTGCGTAAAAACGCACAAAGGTATTGCCTGAGGCCCAAGAAGCGCTCAGGCAGATATCCTGCATAGGGACGCCTGTCCAGAAGGCCCAGGAGGCCGCCACCCCATGGGTGGAGTGGGCTCTAACATGCGCGGGCAGAGGAACACCTGCCGCCTCATACGCCAGCCCTATGGCCTCTGAAAGGCAATGAGACATACGTTGGGTAGACAAGGCCTGACCCTTGGCACGCTCACCATGGCAGACGAACAGCTGGTTCGTTTTCCTGATGCTCTACGTATGCGTCAGATAGACACGCAGCACTCTGACCGGACACAGAGTGACGGGCACGGAACCTCCCGTCTCAGGCAGAGCTGAGAGCTCGATGACCCTCGAACGAGGGTCAGTAGACAGCACTTTAGGGCGAGAAAAGGGATTTGGTCGCAGCGTGACCCGCACGTCCCCCTGTGTGAACTCAAGACAGTCAGGTCACTGACGCACTTAACCAAGACCAAGGCGAGCAAAAGCGCAGTCTTTAAGGAAAGCATTTTCAGACTGCGCTCGACAGAGGGTCAAAGGGCGCTCATGCCAGTCCGCGTAGGACAGTGGCTAGGTCCCAAGTAGGGGGCGAATGTGTAGAGGAGGGGCGAAACCACCTGACACCCTTCATAAAGCGCGGCGCTAGGGGATGCGCACCTGGGGAAACACCAGCGTAGTCAAGATGGCACGCCGAAATGGCTGCGAGGTACACCTTCAAAGAGGAGGGTGTACGTCCCTGATCAAACAGGTGTTGCAAAAAAGCAAGCAACTCACCAATGGGGCAGACTAGAAGATCACAACCTCAATCTACACACCAAGTGCTGAAGGCACGCCACTTAATTGGATATAACGACCTATGGGACGCCGCTCTAGCGCTCTGTATGGTTTCTATGATAGCGACAGAGGCGCGCCCGTTCAGGGGCCAAGCCGTCAGTCTCCATGCCTCTGGCCGAGGGTGCCAAAATGACCCGTGTGCCTGAGAGAGGAGATCCCTCCTCACTGGGAGGGTCCATGGCTGGCCGTCCAGCATTGAGGCCAGGTCTGAGATCCAGCTCTAAGATGGCCAATGAGGGGCAATCAGAATCACCCTGTGAGCCCCCGTTCTGATCCTGGCCAGCACCTGACGCAGGTGCATCTTGTTCCAGCGAAAACCACGCTGGACAGTGAGTGTTCTCGCTCGAGGCGAGCGACCCTGTACGCCAGGCGGAACGCTTAGGAAGTACGGGTTGCAGGGCCTGAGCCGCTGACTTCGTCTTCTCTAAGCGATTGCGCTGGAGTTCCAGCGCCTGGCCGAACAGTGCATCCGCGGAGATAGGGGCGTTCATAAGATGTCTCTTCTCCTTTTCTGGCATTGAAGAGAAGTTCAGCCAGAGGTGCCTGTCGACGGCGACCAGAGAGCCGAGGGAGCGCCCGTCAGCTTTGATGGCCGCCCTGATGGCCAGTGAAGTGAGAGGGGTGGCCCTGCACAGCTGATGGAGGGTAAGATCCGACGGCTGCGCGGACAGGTCCACCACCAGCTCCTCAGACAGAGAGGAGAGGAGGAAGGCGGTATTCATCGCCCTGATCGCCTGGCCTGTACAAATGAAGGCTTTAGAGACAAGCTTCTCCGTGCATTGGCATGGCTTGGAGGGAAGCTCGGGAGGCGATGTCCAGGTGGCGGCAGAAGATGGCGCTAGACATCCAGCGACCGTAGCCTCGACGTGAGGGAGCTGCACGAGGCCGATGGCGCCCGCTCCGTCCATTGTGTAGAACGCCGCGTGCCCCTGAATGGGGGCAATGGCGGCAAAGGGAGCCTCCCAGCGACCGTGGGGTGAGCAGGCAGGGGGAGGGCATCTGGTAAGGGCAACACGCCGGAGAAGGGGTCGAAACGCCCCCCCCGGAGAGCGCTGAGGCGGGGGCAGGCCGAGCCTGCTAGCCGCCTGTGTAGCCACAGGCGTGGGTCTTCTGGATCAGTGGCAAATCTTCCACGGTGGTGCATCCTTTCACGGAGAGGAAGGAAGCGAGCTCCTCCTCATCCACAGCCTCGATGACCAGATCATCCGAATCGGCCGGGCAGCCCATCCGGGTGCGAGGACGCCGGGGGAAGCTCGGTGAACTGGCGGACAGGAGGGGCACTGGCGCCAACGGGGTAGAAGCCGGCCCTGGACTGCCGGTGAAGCCCATGAAAAACGCCGCTCTATTAGCAAAAGCCGCGGGAGGGAGGCGTTCGCAAGCCGAGCAGAGATCATGCTGCGAGAATGCTAACATAGCATGCTCACTCCACAGGCATATGAAGCATTGGCAAGGGTTGCCATTTTGCGTCTCGAGGTACCAGAAGTTAGGGACCGGCGTGAGCATTTTCAGCAAGATGGATATCCTTCGAAGAGCTTTTAAAAAAAGCTATTGTGTTGGGCTTTCAAAAAAGCCGTTGGGTTTAGAATATTTGCGAAAGCAAAAGAAGCGACTCAGAAACACACGCAGTAGGCGAGGTGAAAGAGGCAAAGAGGACCTGAAGTTACGCAGGGCTGTCTAAGTAGTTGCCTACGCACATCAGAGCGCTTACTGCCCTTTTTTCAAAGGGTTGGTTAAAGTTGACTTCAGAAAAAGTAGATGATAGGCATCATCCATTGGTACGTTTCGGCTTCGAAACGAAAGAGAACAATCAACAGGTTTAACACTAAAACCGCCAAGTCATTTGACCGCCGGTCATTTTGACTCCCATGCTGGAACAGCATCAGCAATAGAGTTCTTTAATTCATTTTATTGAATTGAATTATTAATTACTGTAATTAGCCTACTGTAGGTTAACGTTGCTCGCTCCCTCTCTCTCCCTTTCGCTCCCTCTCTCTCTCACGCACACACGCACACACATTATTCACAAACAATGTAGGCCTGCACAACAGCTTGACGAGCTCCAGTGTGAAATCGCTGCGCAATATTTGTGTCTGTGCAGCTCCAGTAGCCTACAGGACCAACGCGTTCACTGCGGCCTATGTCCAATATATTATAGCAGTGTTTCTCAATCTATGGGCCGTGGACCGGCACCGGGCCGCGAGAAGATTACCGTCGGGCCGCGGGCCGACCTTGATTGCCTTCTTTTATTTTATAACTTTAAAGCAACTGTCACTGTAAATCAGATTATGAAGAAGAGCGATGCTGGATGGCTGGATCTGCTATCAGTGTCTTTGCGTCACCTACATCGCCCCTCCCACGTTTAATGTTGTAGAATGTTGAAAACTGTTCCCACTGTCTGCCGCCGGCACGTTTGCACTAATCCGTCCTGTCTATCCACACGCAAACACGTTTCACGAGTCCAATGGCATGTTCAAAGCAAGCTAGTCTTGACTATTTCTTTGAGAAACGTTCATCTAGCACTGCATATTCACATGACACAGAGGCAAAAGAACATTGCGCTTTTACTTGCAATTACGACCCTTCATACATTAAATTCGGCTTCATTTCAAGTGATGGTTACCCCCCAAAACCAATTTGTGTCATCTGCCAAACAATGTTAAGCAACGAGGCCATGAAGCCGCCCAAATAAGCCAGCTGGAAACAAAATACCCGAATCTAAAAGATAAATCTGAAGCTTTTTTTTTTTTCAAACGAAAGAGTGACGAATTGGCTACCCAAACGAATATTTTAGTAGCCTAATTTGGCAGTCAAATGAAAAGTTCACCATGGCATCATACCTGGTTTCACCCCATATTTCTAAGTGCCAGGCAACTTTTACAATTTGCGAGATGCTAATTATGACTTCGATACTGCATGTTGTCAGGCTGCCACCTTGGTGCGGTCAGGATAAACTTTTGGAGCTCTCGTGCGATGCTGGTCTGCAGTCTATATTTACTCGACTTTGTCTGAATTCTGGTCGTCATGCTGCGATGAATATCCCAAGCAGAGTGAAAAGGCAGTGAAAATGATACCTTTCAATTCAACATACCTCCGCGTATATATTTTCACATTTGACAAAGACAAAATGCCGAAACAGACGCAACTTAGAAAACACGCTCCGAATAATAATAATAATAATAATAATAATGCAGGGCCTTGGAACACCAAGGCCTAATATCACAGGGCCCCAGAGCAATAAAGTTTGAGAAACCCTGTATTATAGAACACCACATCTGTCCATTTCCTGGTTACAGCTTTTGTGAATGTCCAAAGTCATATGCCTTCACATGCATTTAGCGCTGCTAGACAAATACGAGCAGCATGAGAGAAAAATGACAGCTGTAAACGGTGATCTAAATAAGGAGGTAAAATGACTTCTCGGCGGTACTAGGTAAAAATGGTCATGTTTGAGTTTTATCATCCACTCATTAAAATCCAATAGATGATTAATAAATCAATTTTTGTTGAAAAGTCGTGAACTTAAACATGTAGGGGTTTTATTTTAACAGAACTAGTGTTTTATTTTAACAGAAAGCCAGGGGGTAATTCTAGTGAACCTTATGAACATTCATCTTCAATGCACACTTAAAAAGACATGAGGCATTTCATATTCTGTGCCGGTGTAACAGAGTTCAAAATGTATTATGGGTGTTTATGTGATTTTCGCCACTACTGAGCATCCAAGTTCTGTGTTTTGGGGATTTGGAGCCTCCTTTTGGTTTGGGGTGTACTGCAGGTCTGCGGGATTGTCTGAGCATGTGCCGTACCCGATTAGAAAAATGACGGCATAATATCGGATGCTGTTTGTACACCGGAGCCTAAAAGCTCGTTCACAAGATCAGCCTGACGCAGATCGCCGTGGATGCTGCATTGAAGTCCAGCTGTGACTTGTGACAGTGATTTGTTATGGGGGAAGCTACCCAAGTCTGCAGCTGTGTCCCCTGGTAGCACGGTGATGACGGAGCTCCTGGTGGCGAGAATGGTGACTTCAATGTGGCAAGACAGATGGCTTCCATTAAAGCTCATCAACACTTCATACAAGCCTGTGTTAATTAGATGTAATGCTAAGCTAGCAGACATTTTCCCCTGTATTGCTCTTGAAGACATGGATGATACAGATGCTGAAGCCCCTGTTGAAGTCCCATTGGCCAGTTGTTCTCTTTTAACCAGTTCCTCTAGACATGATGCGAGCTCTGCAGACGAACGACTGAAATCAGTTGGATTGAGTGGGATTGATGTCAACTCCTGTGATGTGACTGAAGAGTGTAAAGGTAAGCTGACTGAGCTGGTCATGCATTACATCATCATCTTTTCACAACATCATCTCGACTGTGGAGAAGCAAAGGGCTTTGTCCATCAGATCACAGACCGTTCCGCCTTCCTTTCAGACGAGAGACCCCAAGTCAATATCAGAAGTTGCGCCAAGTGCTGAGTGAGATGGAGGAAAAAGAGATTATTAGGAAGTCCACCAGTGAGTATGCGTCTCCATTAGTTCTTGTCTGGAAAAAGAATGGAGATCTCCGTGTTTGTACAGATTTTCGCTGGCTGAACAAACGGACTCTTAAAGATGCTCACTCTCTCCCTCACCAGGCTGATTGCTTAGAGGCGCTTGGAGGGAATGATCTTTTCAGTACTATGGACCTGATGTACGGATTCTATAATATGCCATTGCATGAGGGTCGACAAAAAGTACTCAGCGTTTACCACTCCAATGGGGTTGTATGAGTATAATCGGTTGCCACAAGGTCTATGCAACAGTCCTGGGAGATATATGCGCATGATGACTAGCATTTTTGGAGATCAGAATTATCTAAGTCTTCTTTGCTATTTGGATGATCTGTTAGTCTTTGCTCCTGATGAGGCAACTGCTCTACAACGCTTAGAGATGGTGTTCAGCAGGCTACGTAGCCACAATCTGAAGTTGGTGCCAGAGAAGTGCTTTTTCCTGCGTAGGTCTGTGAGGTTCCTTGGGCACATAGTAGATGAAACAGGTGTGTCTACCGATCTCAGTAATGAGACATCTTATGGAAGCAGATGGTGTCAATCCCTCAGCAAAAAGGGTCAGGTCTTTCTTAGGCATGGTCAACTACTACCAGCATTTTGTGCCCAACTATTCTGCCATTGCAAAGCATCTCTTCTTCTTGCTAGCAGGCCAAAAGCAGAAGCATAAGGGAAAAACGATGGCCAAGCCCAGGTCTCAGAGCAGGAAATTGACCGCTGGTGACTGGACCCCCGACATGGAGCAGGCCTTCCACACACTGAAATCATCACTGGCTGGCTCACCCTGACTTCACCCGCCCTTTCATACTGTCTGTTGATGCCTCTCTTGATGAAATTGGTGCTGTTCTGTCATAGAAAGAAGAAACCAGGGCAAGGCCGATTGCATTTGCCAGCAAGTCACTTTCTAAGTCCCAGAAAAACTACCCAGCACACCGGTTGGAATTATTGGCATTGAAGTGGGCTGTCTGTGATAAGTTCAGCCACTGGTTGAAAGGTCATATTTTCACAGTGTGGACTGACAACAACCCGCTGACTCACATCATGACTAAGCCAAAGTTAGATTGTTGTGAGTAACGCTGGGTAGCGAAGTTGGCCAGCTACAACTTTGATATTAAGTACGTCCCAGGTCCAAAGAATGTGGTCGCCGATGCCTTAAGCCGTGTGCCTTTTGTTAAAGAAACTGTCAGTGACAGGCTGCTTCGAGAACCATACAGTAGCCTTGTCTATGAAGTTCAAGGCGTGACAAGTCACTCTGTTCAAGATGCCTTTTGCTGCTCCAGTTCCCATAGTTGGAATCAGTGGCAAACTGACGATCATGTTGAGATGGTGTCTGCTCCTGTACATGTCCACGCTCAGTCCATTGACAGAGATCAGATATCTGCTGTCCTACAGATGCACGACGAGTGGGATGCTGCAGCAAGGACGCGTACGGTCGCAGCTCTGCGCCATGTGCCACATCTGGTCCCAGGTGGTCAAGATTCTCTGCCTGCTTATACAGAGAAGGAGTTGTATGATGAGCAGCTTAAAGACGGAGTCCTCTCGGGAGTTTTGAGAGTTGAGAGGCGTTGCATACCCTCCAGAAGACAGCGGACACGAAAATCTGTTGCAGTTTTAAAATATTTGAAAGACTGGGAGAAGCTTGTTCTGAGCAACGGAATACTCTACAGGGTTTCAAAAGACCAAGTGACTAAGTCAAAACGTTACCAGTATGTGGTTCCTGAGTCACTCAAAGCCATTGTACTGAGTGGTGTTCATGACCATGCGGGACACCAGGGTCAGTTCAGAAGCCTTGGGTTGGCCAGGCAGAGGTTCTTTTGGCTCAGTCTTGACAGAGATGTGAGAGACAATGTGTGCAATTGCAAGAGGTGTATCGTGAGCAAGGCGGCTGAGCCTGTTGACAGGGCACCCTTGGAGAGCATCACTTCCACTAGGCCCCTCCAGCTTGTCTACATCGACTTCTGGACAGCGGAGGATGCTAAAAACAAGTCAGTCAACGTACTAGTGGTAACTGACCACTTTACAAGAATGGCCCAGGCTTTTCCTTGCAAAGATCAGTTAGCCAAGCAGGTGGCCAGAGTTCTTTGGGACAAGTTCTTCTGTGTGTTTGGGTTTCCGGAACGCATTCACAGGAGCAAGCTTCGAGAGTCAACTGATCAGTGAGCTTCTTAGGATGTCTGGCATAAGGAAATCACACACCACTCCATATCATCCCATGGGTACTGGTAGTGTGGAGCGTTTTAACAGAACTCTTGGTAATATGATCGAGAACTCACTCCAGACACAAAAGCCGACTGGCCAAGATGTCTTCAGACACTGACATTCATGTACAACTGACTTCATGAGACAACGGGCTACACACCTTTTTATTTAATGTTTGGCCGGACTCCACGTCTACCTGTTGACTCCACGTCTACCTGTTGATGTGCTTTTCTGCACTGTTCTGAATGATCAAAGTGTGGTCAGCTATGACAAGTATGTCCAGTCTCTTGAAAAAGATCTCAAGGATGCAATGTTGATAGCCCAGGAACATGCCACTAAAGAACAGCGCCGTCACATTGAGCTCTACAACAGAAGAGCGAAAGGACCGACCATTGCTGTTGGTGACCGTGTGTTGGTGGCAAACAAAAAGGAAAGAGGCAAAAGAAAGGTTGCAGATCGCTGGGAGTCCTCAGTTTACACGGTAGTGGAAAGAAATGATGGTACTCACACTCACGAAATCCATGAACGAACGAACACCTGAACGTAATTACGTAATTAACAAGAACGCAACTGTCTCAAACTGCTCTTTGGGCTCACCGTTTCCTCACCTTCTTGTAAGTTTGCACTCCTGTTCTTGGGGAGTTTGAATTTGCAAGTACACAAGTCCGTTCTTGGCTTTCTTTATAATGATAACCGGCCCTAGGTTCACACACGCACGCATAGAAAAAAATAGGTGTCGCGGTGAAACTGTGGCAAGTCCACCCCGCGGTTTCTGCCTAGAAAATCCAATCTAGTTTTTTATTTCCACGGATAGAAATTGAAGATCCGCTCAGTAAGCATGTTTTCTGATCCTGCATTAAACCCACCAAAGCTGTAGAGGGAGCTTTGTACTGCTAGCTGTATTTCTGTATTGTTCAGTTAGCTGTAGCGGGCAGTCCGCTCATGCATATTCCATATTCACTATACATGGCTGTAGAGCGGTGCGCTCGATCGCCGCTTGCAACACAACAGGCCAATCTAATAGAAAAAAATATTTCTAAGCGATTTTATGACCACGAAATGGTTGCATAAACCTACTGAGAGCTTCTTTAATCGTCCACCACTGGATTAGAACATTACAAATGCTGAAAAAATGCTTTGGAAATCAATTGTAGGCCTAATAAATATCTGATCCATAGATTTCTGAAAATCTTTGATGTATAGACTTACATGATGCTTTGACATTTTGCCCAAAAATTACAGTCATGGCCAAAATTGTTTCAGAAAAAAAAGTATTTCTTGAGGAAACACTGGGTGCGCCTTGACTATGTAAAAGGCATCATGAAATCTGAGGATTATCAAAGGATTTCGGGTCGCACTGTAGGACCCAGTGTCAGATAACTGGGTTTGCGTCTGAGATCTTGGGTCTTCCAGCAGGACAAAAACACCAAACATATTTCAAAAATCACCCAGAAATGGCGAAGTGCTGGAGAGTTAATACTGTAACAGGTGACTTTTAAAATTGGGTTTAGACTTCCGGTGACGCCATGCGCTGAACAGCAATCTAGAAAGTGAGCTCCGTCCAACTAAATAGCAAACTAAACTAAACTTAAAACTTGGCATTACATCACAAATTGACAATGGCAACATCCTCTAGAGGCAGACCTGCAACGAAACCAGATATTTCGAAAGAGCAAAATGATAGTTTGAAGCCAAATCAACAGGAGGCTAAAGATAGTATTAGCTCAGAAACCAAAATATTAGCTGAGCTCGAAAAGCTAAGGTCAGATAATCGGGAAGGGCATAATCAGACCAAAATGTCCCTTAAGAAGTTGGAAACGTCAATGGAACATTTGAAAGGGGAAATGACCAAATTAGAGAAAAGAACCCAAGAGGTGGGGGATTGCATAAGTGCCACTGAAGAGGATGGAAGAAGATATGAGAGGGCCATACGTTATTTGCTACGCAGAGAGAGAGATCTAACAGCTAGATGTGAAGATTTGCAAAACAGAACAAGACGTAACAATCTGAGAATTTATCGAGTGCCGGAGGGCAGTGAGGGGAAAGACGTTAAGAAATTTGTCACGGAGATGATCTAATCTGTTCTTAAGCCAATGCCTGACGTAAATATGCAAATAGAAAGGGCACATCGCTCCCTGGCGTCCAAACCGAAAGACCCCAATGCTACTCCGAGATCTTTGATCATCAGATTTGTGGATTACTCAGTCAAAGACAAAATTCTTCGACAAGCATGGAGTCAAAAATTAATGTACAAAGACGAACAAATATATTTTGACCATGATTACTCTCCGGAATTGCAAAGGAAGAGAGCACAAGTGCGAGAGACCATCAAACAACTAAAAGACAAAAACGTGAAAGCCAAATGCCTCTACCCAGCGCAACTGAAACTGATTACGGAAAAAGGGGACCAGATCTACACTACGCTCAAGGAGGCTCTCCCAATCTTGGCCGAGTACAACATACATCCAAAGGTCGACGAAAGAACACAGATGGAGGACGAGATGTCTAGCTACAGGTGGAATGTTGTGGGTGAGAGATGTGAATAAGGAGAAGCGGGAGGGATGCCCTCTGTGGACGATTCAGCCCGCTATGATTAAGAAGTGATGTCAATGCCGACTTTTTTTTTTTTTCTGGATATATTAAACGTTAGGATTTTTCTCCCTTTATTTTTCTTATTGGACGGAGATCAGCGGAACTGTGAGTATGAACATACTGAGCAGCAACTGTTCCACAAACTGGACGACAGCAGCTAAGACACTTTGTGTGAATCCCACGGAGGAATTGTCACCATCCTCTGCCAAGGCTACATCTGGTTGTGGTTTGCTTAGCTTAGAGGCCATTGTTCTCTTATTTTCTTGTAGGCCTATAGCAGACCTTTTGGGTATTTGGAAGTTTACTGTTCAAATTGTTAGATGTTCTGTGTTATGTTTTGCTTGTTATGGTCACCTTGAAATTGTCACTAGTTGGGTTACTGATATAATTAACAAATATGTCAAAATGTCAAGATTGAGAGATATAAGAGGGCATAAGACTGGGTATGAATAGTCTGAACTGTATCAGTTATAATGTAAAGGGACTAGGCAATCCAATTAAAAGGAAAAATTTTTTTAAGCCAACTAAAAAAAACTACAATGTTCTATAGCGATGCTCCAGGAAACGCATTTGTCAGAAAAAGAGCATTTAAAACTTATAAGAGAATGGGTGGATCTGGTATTCAGTAGTTCTTTTGAGAAAGGGAGAAAGCGAGGTGTGGCCATCCTCTTTAATAGATCAGTATACTTCAATCCTATAGAAACAGTTAGAGATAAAAATGGTAGATATGTCCTTGTAAAAGGGGAGATTAATGGCACAAAAGTAACACTGCTCAATCTATATGCCCCTAACGAAGACAGTGTTATCTTATTCAAAGACATAGCAACTTTATTGGCAGACACAATGGAAGGGGTAGTGTTAATAGGAGGGGATTTCAATTGTGTGCTTAGACAAAATATGGACAGGCTACCTGCAGAAGTGGGCTCAGTATCCAGAAAGTCTTCTACATTACATGCTATGATGGGAGAACTTGGTTTGGTAGATATATGGCGGTGCTTACACCCCAAAGAGAAGGACTTTACTTTTATGTCACAGGTACATGGCAGCTACTCTAGGTTAGATATGCTGCTAATACCAGGGCGTGATCTTTATAGGGTCACTGAGTGTAATATAGAGCCAATTACCATATCAGACCATGCCCCAGTCACCTTAAAAATAAACATAGGGCCAACAAAAGCATTTAAGTATTGGAGACTTAATGTTTCACTGTTAAGTAATGATTTGATTAAACAAGAAATACACAAGGAATTAACAGACTACTTTAAGACAAATGAAGATGACACCATCTCTCCAATAACCATATGGGAGGGGTCTAAGGCTGTGATGAGGGGCTGTATTATTGCCATTTCCTCTAGATTGAAAAAACAAAGGTTAAGCCAGCAGAATGAGCTAGAGAAAAAAAATCAAGCAATTAGAAACAGAACATCAACAATCTAGGAAAAAAGAAGCATTGTATGCACTGAAAGAGACAAGGAAAAAAATGGATGATTTATTAACTTACAAAACAGAGGGAGCTCTAAGATTCATAAATAGAAAATATTACGAAATGGGCAACAAAGCAAGCCGTCTATTGGCGTTTCAACTTCGGAAAGAACAAAGTAACAGGACAGTTCATAAAATCAAAAGCCCAGATAGTGACAAAATTCTAACACAACCCACAGACATCACAGAGGCTTTTGCCACATACTATAGAAAATTATATGAAGAACAATTGGATCCACATAAAAAGGACAAGATGGATTCCTTTTTTAGATCCATTAAAATGGCAAAACTTACACCAGAAGAAGCGGATATGGTATCACTACCAATTACTGAGAAAGACGTCAGAGATAATATTTTAAAACTTAAAAATAACAAATCTCCAGGAACCGATGGTTTTTCTGGAGAATACTACAAAGCATTTATAGATGATCTGACCCCAATATTGTGCAAGGTTTACAACTATGCTCTAGAGATGGGAGAACTTCCTGGATCATGGTCAGAGGCAATTATAAGTGTCATCCATAAAGAAAACAAAGACCCAACCCAATGCACATCCTATAGGCCAATTAGTCTCCTCTGCGTTGATCTGAAAATTCTTACTTCAATAATAGCAAAAATAATTCAAAAAATCATACACAAATTAGTAAAACCGGATCAAACTGGTTTTATTAACAATCGACAAGGCGTGGACAATGTCAGGAGGGCTTTAAATCTGCAATCCATTGCAGCTAAGAGGACCACTTCTTCAATGCTTCTCAGCTTAGATGCTCGGAAAGCATTTGATAGGGTTGATTGGTCTTTTCTACAACAGACTCTTAGATGCATGGGCTTTAATGACACACTTATTAACTGGATAGGTCTATTTTATAAAAACCCTAAATCTAGAGTAAGAGTGAATGGTCATTGCTCTAACTTTTTCCCATTGGGACGTGGCACGCGTCAGGGAGACTCTCTGTCCCCTTCTTTATTTGCCTTAAGTATAGAGCCACTGGCGGAATTAATAAGGTCAAACCCACTCATACTGGGCATTCCTGATGAGGGAATGATTCAACACAAACTAGCTTTATTTGCAGATGACATTCTGTTATTTATAGAACGTCTCATGGACTCAATCCCTGAACTCTTAAGTGCCTTAAATAAATATAGTGAGGTGTCAGGATATAAGGTTAATACCAACAAATCAGAAGCAATGATGATAAGTGGTGAATGGCCCCAGCAATTAGATGGATTAGTATCATTTAGGAAATCCACTCAGGGATTTCGATACCTAGGGGTCATTCTGACACCAAAACCAACACAGCTTTATCCCTCTAATTATAACAAACTAGTCAAAGAGATCAACCAAGACATAAACAGATGGGATGTGCTACCCCTGTCTTTTTTTGGCCGAATAGAGTCAGTAAGAATGAATATTTTACCAAGACTCTTATTCTTATTTCAATCTTTGCCAATTCATGTTCCACAATCAACACTAAAGCTTCTTGAAAAACGCATATCATCATTTATTTGGCAAAATAAGAGACCAAGAATATGCCTAAAAATATTGATGGCTAGTAAAGAAAAGGGGGGCCTAGGTCTATCTAATCTTAAAATGTATTATTGGGCAGCTCAGCTTAGAGCAATAGTGGTATGGATGACCAAAAATTAAGAAACTGGGTGGTTATCTATTGAACAGAATTCTTTAACAGGGATATCACTGTCTATTCTTCCTTTTCTTGGACAGCAGACTCAGAGGAGGATAAAAATAAAGAATGTCTGGGTTAAACACACATTAAAGGTCTGGAACAGTGTACAGAAACAATTAAAAGGCTGTATGGCTATGTCAAGGGCATTGCCCATTCTTGGAAACTTTGATTTTCTTCCATCTTTGACGGACTTAACATATAGGAAATGGGCGGAAAAAGGCCTGGTTATTGTTAACCAGTTGTTTGAAAACAACACACTACGATCATTTTCTCAACTCCAAGAAAGATTTGGCTTGCTCCCAAATGACTTGTACAGATATTTACAAATACGACATTATCTCACTGGTCATATGGATTGGGAGGGTCTTAAGAAAGATCCAACAGAGGTGGAAAGGTATTTTATACATATTTTTCAATGTTTAGTATCAACAGAGCATCAGGTATCACATATATATAGAAGTTTAATGAAAGACACATCAGACAACACCTTTCATATTAAGAGTGAATGGGAATTAGAACTCAATACAATTATAGAGGATGACACTTGGGAAGATATATGTATAGCGAGTCATAAAGGGATTGTAAGTCAAATGTGGAAAGAATTTGATTGGAAGGTGAAACTGAGAATCTTTAGAACACCCCTTAAGGTGTCGAGGTATAAAAATAGTGCTCCCAATGTTTGTTGGAGGAACTGTGGTATGGTGGGGGATCATACCCACATATTCTGGGACTGTTCAGTGATACAGACATATTGGAAAGACATTAAAGAAGAATTGGACAACATTTTTGGGACTGATATCCCGCTGGAACCTTTAATTTTCATACTGGAGAAAGTACCGGACAACTTGCTTTCTAAGGACCAATGCTACATGTTACATATTTTGTTAATGATTGCTAAAAAAATGATTACTGTTAATTGGATGCAGCCCTGTGCCCCTACAAAAGGTCAATGGATACAAAAAGTCAAACAAGTACATATAATGGAAAATATGACTGCTATCTTACAGTTAAAAGTACCACTGTTTATAAGAAGATGAAGCCCAGTCATTTTAGGTCTGAACTTATACTAACACTGTATTAGAAGTGGCAGACATGCTGTGTGACTTGAAATGTTACATTTACTCTGATCTTATCTAACCCATATGGGATGATAAGATGATATGAATTTTTTTGTGTGTGTGTGTGTATGGGTGTTTGCACTGATTTGTAAAGCTAAATTGCCTGCAAAGTTCTATATGGGCAATAAAGTAAAAAAAAAAAAATTGGGTTTAATATATATCATGTAAAATAAAAACCAAACTATATGCAAGAAAGTATTTTTAATGCATCCATACCATATAATTTGATCACTTTCAAATGACTTGTCAATACCCTTCCAAAAAGTGGACAGTCATTGTGCCTGATTTAACTGAATTGCAATACTGCTTGTGGCATTTCTTTGTTCAGTGGGTGAGCATAGTGATCACTTGAAATCTAAATTTATCTTACACTGTTTCTTACCTGTAGAGCCATGTGGAAGATATTGTGCTTGACCAACAGAGTCGTCTCGTTGGACAAGAAGAACTTCAGTAGGTTGATCAAAGCTAAAGGCAACACAAAACATAAATGTGTATGTTTCTCTCTGAAGTGCTTTACATTTCAGACCATATCAACTGAGAAACTGTACTTCTTACCCCATATTTACTAGACTGGCTTCTGAGCAGTCAAAAAATGATATGAATGAATACTGTGTATACATCAGCTCGTTCCACAGTAATTGGAACATTGGTACAAAACGTTTTCTGTAAAATATCAATCCATGGGGCTATGAAATTGCTGTTGTTGCTTGAAAAAAGCAACTGCTAAAATATTTGTGTTTGCGTAGAAGAATCAAACATTCAATTTTGCTTAGCCATTTAAGGAGCCGTACAACAGGCAACTTGAAAGCCATATGCTTGTAGCAGAGCCGATTGCAGGGGGACTTGGAACTAGTGTTTCAACACCAAGTTGTGCAATGTGATTCCCCTACTGAGAAGGGTCTTTACACTTTTTTGACATTTAATTGATCAAATCATAAAACCACCATCACCAAAACCATCACCACATCAAATGTCAGTAAAAATGATGTGACATAAATGTTTTGATCTATTACATTTTGCACAAAATTATTAAGCACCATCACATACGATATTGTCTTGTTTCAAACAAGAGACTAACATACTAGGAGATCAATTAGCAGGCAAGTACTTGCTTTAAAACATTCTGACACATCAACTCACCAGGCGAAGAATGTCTACATTCCAACTGATGTCAGCGTTTTACAGCCAAAACAGGTAATAGCTAATTTCCATTAAGTTAAACCATCTTCAATCATTTCTTTTTTTTAAGCGCTTTATTATCCTAGACATTTACACGTCTATACAAAGTCAATTACTCCCAGCAATTTTACAGCTTTGATCGCTTTTGGTGTGAACGCAGTCACCGTATTTTCCGCACTATAAGGCGCACCAGATTATAAGGCACACCTCCAATGAATCGCCTATTTTAAAACTTTTTTCATATTTAGGCGCATCGCATTATAAGGCGCATAGAATAGAAGCTACAGTAGTGGCTGGGGTTGCGTTATGCATCCACTAGATGGCGCTGCGGTAAAGGGAATGTCAGAGCCGTATATAGAGTTGGCAAGTGAACCACATCATTCTGTATGCTGCAGGTTAGCATTTTCCTACTTCCGGTTCCTAAGCGAAAACCCCTATGGAAAAATGAATGGCTCAAATAACAAAACAACTTATACAACAAATATGGCAGTGTCTGACCTACCTAGGCATTAGTTTTTCATCAATAAAATGAGTATCAACATAGTCTGGGTGTGTACATGCACAAGAAAATCATTCACTTACATCCTGACGATAGCCTGTGATCACTTTCAACACATGTACTTGTAACTGGAGCGCTGCTCATTTGTCTATTAGCAAGCTAACTAAACTACCTCAAGCTAACCACACCACATTTCATATTTTCTATAGCCATCAGTATTAACACATGTAACACGCTTTTTTCTGTATAATTTGTCTCTAAGGAACATTCTAATTACAGACTATTTGTCTTCTTCACTTATACTATTATGCTCCAGTAGGCTAATGTAAAGGGTTCATCATAGCCACAAACAAAAAGCTGTTAGCCTAGTCTTTATACTAATAGAAAAGAATGCAATGAGAGACGTAACTTAGATCAGTGTTTTTCAACCTTTTTTGAGCCGAGGCACACCGCCAGCAGATTGTTAAAAGATGAAACTCTGTAATCTATACAGTATAGACAAAGTACAAAGTCATTCTCACCAAGTGTGTCTCAAGTGTCTTGAATAGGTATCAAAGAAACAAAAAGAAGTATTTTATAACTGTAGAAGTTATAAAAAACAGTGTTTTACACCCGAGACAGCACAGACACTTGAAAATGGCACATTATTTGCAGATAAAATATTTAAAAAATATGTATTTTTAGACCAAATTGAAATTGGATAATTTCCCAAGGCACACCAGACATCCCACGGCACACTAGTGTTCCACGGCACAGTGGTTGAAAAACACTGACTTAGACAACCTCACACAAGAAAAATTTTTTTTAGTTATTTCCTTCCTTCCTTCCAACCATGGCCTTCAATCCAAGTTGTTTATAGTTTTGTACCCCAGTCATATCCAACACGTTTAATATATGAAGGAAAAAAATGAAAAACCTGATCATCTGTCAACATAAGTGACTCGAAGTTTCGGTAGCTACGTGGTGAGGGCAAGGGCATTTAAGCGTAGCGAAAATAAAGTAAAGAAAGGAATTCGATAACGTTATGGGCATGACTTTGAACCAGTTCAGTGTAAGTTCCATCTTAGCTTAGTTATTTGCCACTCTGTTCGAGTTTACAAACTACTAATTGTTACACTGTTGCACTACACCATATACGTCCAACATAGCCTTAAGTTATAACTTTAAATTTACACCTCATACTTAGCAGGTGTAAAGTCCGCCGTAAAATACTGTTGGCATGACTTTTCATTTCTATAGGTTAGTTGTTACTGTTACTGCACTTTGCCATTCACTTTATTGTGGACTCATTTTAAGTGGTTGTAGTTGAACGCCTAAATCACTAAATGCCAAATATCACTTTCTCTTTACCATTATGCTTTATGACCACATGCTTCAGTATAATTCATCTGATTCAACCACTTGTTTTGGCACTGTAGCCTACACTGAAAGTTACACAGCGCTTTCCCAAAGCATAATTTCCCTATACACATTAAAAATTGTGATGGGCTGCTGGTCCTGTCTGTGTCTATCTTGCTTTGTGTTGTGTGGTTTTCTTGTAGGCGTGGCTGCAGACCCTTTGTTGTGACACTTGGGCCTGGTGCTGCCATGTGCTTAAAAACTGTCTCCACCCTGTTATCCGTCAAGCTTCCTTTCCTCCCATTAGTTTTCTCACATACAACAAACTTTAATCCATTGTCCCAAATTCATATTTGTTTTACCAATAAAGAAAAACTTAAAATTAGATTAGAAAAATTGTAATGGGTGACAAGAACAAGTGTCTTAACAATGAAACAAGTAGTGTTAGACAGTGAAATGTTAACGTCCATACCTGACCAGAGCTCTCTCCAGGTGTAGTGTAGCCTGACTCTACACTTTTTTTGATAGCAAATCAGTTTGTGGATGATCTGTACACAATGCCTAAATGCAAAAGGAAACATAATAAAATTACCAACATACTAAATCCTTGAAAATGTCTCGGCTACTTAATGTAGCCTCGGTTCTCAGAGCGAGTACTGTTCGCATTCGCATTCATTTCAAACGAGACATGGCCATTGGAATTTCTCTATTTTCATCTACTTTTGATGAAAACTAGCTTAAGCCAACCCCCTGATAAAGGGAGGAGCAGTGCGCCAGCTTGCCAGCCTCACAGCAAGCCATGACGTAGGCAACAGTATAAAACCTATGCGCACGCTCTAGACTGCCTCTTTTACCTAGTGTAGACAAGGCGACTTGAGGCCAGACGGGCTGCGTCTCGTTTATCGTTTTGAGAACCAAGGCTGGTTGTTAAAACCCTCACCTCCCGCCTGGAACCATGTGGAGACAAAAAATAATTGATGTTGGCATAAATTGCGGTGGAACATAAGCATAGGCTACACAACGGCTAAACAACGTGTGTACTGGTATTACATTTAATGGTTAAAAATTGATACATTTCTTACAAGCAGTGGCACAAAAATGGGGTATGCAGTATATGCGGTGCTTATGGGCGCACAGCCACAAATGTTGTCGAGAATGAGAATAAGACAGGCGGACCAAAACAACCAAAAAGTATGATGATGCATTTCTTGCATTTGGATTCACAGTTATTCACAGGATAAAGAGCGACTCGTGTTCTGTGTCTTAGACAACTAGCAGCAGAGAGTATGAGGCCTAACATTGAGCAGACACTTGGATACCTGACACCGAAATCACTTTTTTTCAATGAAAACTCATTGAATACCGTTAGAAGATAAAGCGAATGGTCAAAGCTGCATTCGTGGATAGCAAAGCATAAATGGCATCACACAAAGTTGCATATACAGTCATGGCCAAAGTGTTTCATTATCATTTGTTTTGCTATACACATGTTTATTCTCTTTATAAGCATTGGAGCAAAATTCAAATAGGAAAAAAAAAACTTAAAAAGCTTGGAGCTTTGCTTGGAGATTTGTGTGACCTAATGGTAAATTTGCTTTTTTTCCTCCTGTTTTCCTTTTGTTCCAATACACATAAAGATAAAAAAAACATGTTTATAGCAAAACAAGTGATAATGCAATATTTTTCTATGAGAAATACTTGATTGGATGTAGTAGTGGTTAATTTCATCAAAACGCCACAGCTGAAAGAGCGACTGTTCTCTGCTCTTTGCGAGAAGATGGGAGCTGATCATAAAGCTGTGCTGTTTCACACTGAAGCCAGACGGCTCTCCCATGCCAAGGTGCTGTCACGTGTCCTTGAGTTCAGAACGTGATATGGGTGTTTTTGGAGGAAGAGCACATGTATGAGGCAGTGGGCAAATTTTGTGATAAACCATTTCTGATGAAACTGGCTTCTCAGTGATATGGAAGGTCCTGGTCTAGAGGAGTAGCCGGAAAAGGGGAAGAGGGGGAGAATGGTCGTCTTGTTCGAAGGAAGCTGCCCCAAACCGAAGAGTGTTTTGTTTAATTTCTGAAGACGTTCCGAGCGTGTCCGGGGACACAGGGAATGGTTTGCCGAAGTAGTAGAAATCTTGGAGGTAAGGTAGAAGGCTTTTACAAAAGCTTTTGGCTTCGTAAGCTAAGTTGAGTTAGCAAGCTAGTAGCAGCAAAGCCAAAGAACTAGTGTATCACTGTAAGGCAAAAGTGGCAGTCTAGAGTGTGTGCATAAGTTTTATACTGTTGCCTATGTCACGGCTCGCTGTGAGGGTGGCGAGCCGACGCCACGAGCACTGCTCCCCCCTCATCAGGGGATTAGTTTAAGGTAGTTTTCAGCAAAAGTAAATAAAAAAAGAGAATTCCAATGGCTGCGTCTCATTTGAAGTGAATGAGAACAGTAGAGTTACAGAGAAACAACAGTATTTACGTTGGTTAAAAACTCTACATGAGAAATTACACAAAAACATTAGACAAATAAATGTGACAATTTAAACATTATTTGAACCAGCTTACATGTATAGATCCATGGGGAAATCCTTCATCATATGAGTCACAATGAATTCAACCATGAGATCTTAAAAAAAGAGTGATTAAAAAAATGAAACATAAGGAATAACAATATACAGTTGTAAATACGTACAGAATAGTTCAAAACAATTCAATCGTGTATTATGGCAATGAGGACTTTTAATTTGAAACCGTTAAAACAGGCGGAGTAAGAAGAAACACTACAAGAAGAATCTGTAGTCTTTAGCGAGTCAGATTGTGTGGTGGAAGTGTGTGTGTGATGGAAGTGTGTGTGTGGTGGGAGTGTGTGTGTGTGTGTGTGTGAGAGTGAGTGAGTGTGTGTGTATGTGTGTGAGGTTGAGGGAGTGTGTGTGTGTGTGAGTGTGTGTGTGTGAGTGATTGTCTGTCTGCTGTGTTTAATGGAGCCATGAGCTGGCTTACTGGCTGAGCTGGCGAGCTGGCTTGTTGGCAGGCAGGTGGCTGATCAGTTACGGTTACTGAATTTGTCACAGTTTCATAATGGTGTGATGTGTCACATTCTCATTTGTTAGCGGAATTCTGCGGGAGGTAGAGTCTTAGCTGCCCTAATATTACCCTTTCTAAAATGTTGAATTATTAATAGGACCCCTATCAGAAAAAAACGAAATTGCAACCCAACTCCTAAGTCACAGCTTTCAGAAGCTTTCTTCAAGACAAATGTTTTCAGCTGACGCAATTACAACTTCTGATATCATCTGAGAGACACCACCAAGTGGAGTTAACATCTGTCAAGGTAAGTGTATCAGTATGTCCACTACCAAAACTGCCTCATTTGCTAGCCTAGCATAATCAGATAACGTTACAACCATAGCATATCACAGATCTAACAAACATTACAAAAATTCAATACCTTAGTTTGATGTCCGGTGAAAGTATTAGTCGGATAAATGTGTTAGTTTGTGCCCCTAAAAGTTAGCTCTGGAAAGGTAACGTTATCCAGGCCTCTTGGAGAGGAAAAGCTTTCACTGCGACACCATGCAATAAGAGACTAAGAGACACTGACCATTCCTTTGGTGGTGATGGCTTGTTATACATCATTCCTTAGTTATGCTGCTATAGATTAATGCCACCACAAACCACCCATCTGTTAAGCTGTACAATTTTCACTCTGTCTTTCTCCTCCTCTCTCTTTCCTCTCCACTTCTTTCTCTCTCATCACTTAGCCAACATGCTACATGGTTGCGAAATAACTCATATTCTCTGAAATCTGATGGGGACAGTTCTAACTCATCTCCTCTCTGACCTTCCATGCCATTACCACCCTGCCGTGAGTCATCACTGCCTTCTACTGCCTGACCCTGCACCTCTTGCCTCCTGGGTACCCAACTGAACATGCCATCCTGCTGAGGACCTTCTTCCAACGTTTGATCCGGCTGCACTGAATGGTCCTCAACCCACTCCACGGTCCATGCCACTGCCTCCCTGCTGAGGGTCACCCCTGCCTTCCACTGCCTGATCCTGCATCTCTGGCTTCTGGGCGGGCTGCCTTCAGCTCCACAGACGACCCTGACATGATTGATACAGCCTCCAGCTGGCCCCTGGCTTGACTGCACCTAATGACATGGGACTATATCCTGGGATTATAATGGGACTCCTTTATTACTTTATTTATACCACAATTTTCTCATAATGTGTACCTAATGGAATAACAGTGGACTAATCACCATCTGAGAAACTGAAAACCTGCCCTAGGCAGTTGGGCTAGCCCCTTGAGCCGTCGGAACTGCCCAAGGTTTCTTCCTTTACCATAATAAGTAAAAACAAAAAACGCTGATAGGGAGTTTTTCCTTGCCCCTGTTGCTCATTGGGCCTCTTTGTGTTAAGCGCTTTGAGACCTGCCTTTTGTAAAAATGCGCTATATAAATAAAATTTAATTGCTATTGTGCTCAGTTATTAATTAGTTAACATGAATAAATCACCAGCAATCCTCATGAAAGAATAAAAACAGAGAGCAAATTTCTTCTTAAGAATGGTTGGTGAATCAAGTCCATTGCCCTTACTTTATATATCAGTTATCATGATGTTTGTGTTGTCTTTCTGGGTAAATATTCTTTATTCTATCTATTCTACTATCATGGATTCAGCCTTTTTTAAATCTTTATTTCTTTGTGAAGCACTTTGAGCTACCTTGTGAATGAAATGCGCTTTATATGACTACAGACTTAATTTGTTATGCCATTTATCCAGGGCCATTGCTAGCCATTTGGGTGCCCTAAGCACAAATGCTTTATGGTGGAATAATAATAAATTAATAATAAACTAATAATAAACTTAATAATAAAGAAAAACAATAGTGGCCTTGCCACAGATAGGCACCCACAGACACACACTCCCCATCACACACTCACACAGACACACATACACACAATACCCAGCAGCTAGCGAGCACACACACAGAAAAAAATGCATTTTACAAAAGGCATGTCTTATAACACTTAACAATGAGCAACAGGGGCAAGGAAAAACTCCCTAACATCGTTTTTTGTTTTCACTTCATATGGTAAAAGAGTTTAAGTGTTAAAAATGAATAAATAATAGGGGTGTGACGAGACGCTTTTTCCACAAGACGAGACGAGTCGAGATTGAGGGGTCACGAGAACGAGACGAGATTTTTAAAAGACATCCTCAATGTTAATACATTTATTTAACTGAAAGCACAAAATCCAAAAATGTATGTCCATTTTGAAATCAACTTTATGACATAAAACGTTTTTGATGAATGATATACAGCAATAACATTTTCAAATATTCAACAGCCCTTTAGTGGATGGTGGTGGCTGTGCAGAAAAGAACAAACCAAGCGGTCTGGTATCACGTCATTTTGGCACAAAAGTTCAGCAAGAATGGCCTTCTGTATCTCGGGGATGTAGGAATACTGCTTCTTCTCTTTGACTGTACATGGCCCAGGTTATACATTTTTTGTTTAATGACCATTTGTACCTGTTGAGTAAGGAAATGGCTAATTAGACAATATTCCAATGAGATTAGTGTTCAGAAAAATATAGTGCCTTGGTCTCACTGCAAGTACTTACATTTTGTGTCTTTCCTTGTCAAGGGCTGGTGAACGTTGATTGTTTATTTTAGTCAATTGCTGCCAGCAGTGTCCTGGTTTTGTAGACAAATGGGGTGTAGGTCATGCACTTTGATGCGTACATCAGGATATGGTTCTGGTAATGTTCCACATCTGGTGTCCTGTAAGTTCAGCAAAATGGGCATTTTATTAACTCAAATGTGACAAAAACTTTCTCCCATGCACTAGTGTTTTTTCCAGATTTTTTTTTACTATGAATGAATTACCCAGACAGCAAGCAAACATTGGATCAACATTGTTTTTCCATCTGAATCATTGTGATGGTTGATATTGAAATGTCAATGCAAAATGAATATTGAATCATCATTACCATAGCATTGAAACCATGTTGTTATTTAATGTTGATGGCATGAAATTGGAACAACATTGGAACAACATGGACCTGTAGTTACACGTAAGATTGATAAAGCAACGATATTTGATTGATCTTTTCATGTTGCCAATGTTGATACAGTCAGTGTCACATGAAATAGCCCGGGCCGCACGCGCGAACCTCACATGTGTCATGAGTGTGTCACGCACTATTTAATTTTTTTTTTTTCTGAAGAAGCTGCAGTGTACCCATACAACCACCAGGTGGCACTTGGGAGCGCCAGCTGTCAGGAAATAAAGTTGAGCTGAAATAGGCTAGTTATACTGAATAGCTAACTGTTATTTTGTTACTGTAAATAGTCTGTTATTTGAGGGTTGTTTTCGTGTTTGTGTTAACCAACCCTAGGCTAAATATAGTAATTAATAATTCAATTCAATAAAAATAGCCTAATTAATACAGTGAACTATGCTGACGCATAGGCTACAGGCATGTTGAAATCAAATGAAACAAGTTTACTCAGCGACCAATGATCATTGAACGAACGTGTTATGCAAGTGCAATTTACGATCTGGTCCATGTACTTTTTAGTTCATTCATTATTGGATGTGGATGTTACATGGGAAACGAAAAAAATGCCTGTGGAGGACATTATGCGTGTTCTAAGATTTCGTGATGTTCACAAGCGAGTGCACAGTTGGAAATCGCTGTTTCTTCAGCAGTTAGGGTTTAAGAAACTTGTTCAAATTAACAGCGACCACGTTTGGCTTCAAAATTCGGTAGGCTACTCCAAAGATCTTTTCATCAACAGTCTCTGGCTACTCTTCAGAAACGGCAATTTCTGAACAGTATCAACACAAACCCATGCAGGGCAATGCCTTGTCCACCCAAAAGAGTTAGCCTCCTAATTTCCAGGCAGGTCATAAGTCCAAAATAGACAATCAGCCTAATTCAGAACGGCAGTCTTTTTAGTATTTTATTTTCAGTATTTAACAAGTCATAGCAACTGTAAAAATTCATATACAAGTCTTTTTCATTTTCCATGTGACGTCCACAATCCAATAATGAA
>JAGFZM010001612.1:119613-131935 GCA_017657215.1 Limnothrissa miodon
GGGGGAGACCAATGGCTGCTAGGCTGCCGCCGCCGACTCTGTGGCAAAGGACGCGCCTCACAATAAATGAACTAGGCTACACGCGTGTTCACCTGGCTATGGACTACAGTATGGCTCCAGAACGGGGTTCTGTTATTGCAATACTTACTTGATTTACTTGATTCTGTTATTGCAATGTGTAATTTTGAGTGTAAGATGTGAAATAGTACTTAAATTCAATGAAAGTCATCACACGGACATGCATTTTGTGCTGCTTCCAAATGAGGGATTTAGGGTAGGCTCACTCTGCAGTTTTTGTAAACAATTAGGTCGCCCATCCTCCCAGCAGATCGTTTGCACATATAGACTCCCCCCTCCCCCCGATCTTTATACACAATGCAAGTGAGATGATGGGTGCTGAGAGCCTGGTGGCGCAAAACGTCCCTTCTGTAGGGGAGAGCCGGGAAGATTGAACCGGGGGACGAATTAACCATTGATATTTTCTCGTAAACCATTCACAATTCAAACATGGAATTTTGTCATCCCAGCGTGATACATCTAATCATAGGGAAACGTATAGGGCCTTAGTGCCATTGTGAACAATGCCATCATGACATTCACAGTATAAATTGTGACAGTTTGCATTGCTTCCCTGATGTGATTGGTTGGGACAGTGGCTGCATATGATAGGGCACTGTCGTGTCTCGTGGGTAATGTAGTCTTTTATCGGTCTTGTGATATTGTCTATTCTCGGGCCAGTGTCGCTGTGTCGGATCAGATTCAGCAAAGTAGGCCTACCGGAACGCAGAATAAAATGGTAGTTTTGAGAGAAAATGGTATGCCACCAAACTTGAAGTGTTCCATCTTGCATGGAAAAACAGCCTAAAAGACTATAAGAAAGCACTTAATAATGCAAAAACAGAATACTACTCCTCACTTATAAATGATAATAAAAACAATCCCAAATTCCTCTTTGACACAATATCGCGCTTAACTAAAAGTAGGAATGAAGTGACACACTCCATTCCAATAACATTAGACAGCAATGATTTCATGATTTTTTTTAATAATAAAATTGAATCTATTAGAGGTAAAATAAATAACACCATTCAAACTTCAAATTCAGCTGGTTCCCCTATAATGGAAACAGCAAGTCCTAGCCGACCTATAGCATACCTGGGCTCGTTTACACCTACCAGTATATCTGAAATTATCAAGTTGATCTCATCAAGCAAGGCCTCTACTTGTCTTCTGGATCCAATTCCTACTGATCTCCTTAAGGCTACTCTCCCTAACCTAGCTGAGCCGATACTTAATATTATAAATCACTCTCTTGTAGCAGGACATGTTCCCAAACTTTTCAAGACATCTGTCATTAAGCCTTTAATCAAAAAGCCCAACCTTGACCCTGATGTCCTGGCTAACTATCGACCTATATCCAACCTCCCATTTATATCCAAGATTCTTGAAAAAATAGTGTCTAAGCAAATTTGTACCTTCTTAGACGCAAACAACATTCAGGAACCCTATCAATCTGGCTTTAGAGCATACCATAGCACAGAATCAGCCCTAGTAAAGGTCTACAATGATCTCCTTATCTCATCTGATAAAGGATGCATTTCATTATTAATCCTACTGGATCTAAGTGCTGCTTTCGACACTATTGATCACAGCATCCTACTACATAGACTTGAGCATATGATTGGCATCAAAGATTCTGCATTAGCCTGGCTCAGGTCATACCTTACTGGACGTTACCAGTTTGTACATGCACATAATGAAGCATCATGCCACACTGAAGTCAAGTATGGTGTGCCTCAAGGATCAGTACTGGGACCTCTGCTATTCTCCCTTTACATGCTACCTTTGGGATCTGTTATTAGAAAACATGGCATTACCTTCCACTCTTATGCAGATGACACCCAACTATACCTTTCAATGAAGCCTAATGATTGGACGCCAGTAACAAAACTTGTTGCCTGCCTCAGTGACATCAAAGTCTGGATGACTAAGAATTTCCTTTGCTTAAACTCTGATAAGACTGAAGTCATGTTGATTGGCCCTAAAAACCTGACCAACACTTTACCCCACCATCAGAGCTTACTTAGTGACCTTTCACTCACACCTAACACAAAGGTCAAGAACCTTGGGGTGTACATTGATCAAGACCTCTCTTTAAATAGTCATGTAAAGCATATCTCCAAAACCTCATTCTTTCATTTACGCAACATTTCTAAGGTCAGAAAATTCCTTTCTTTTGAGGATGCAGAAAAACTAATACATGCATTTGTTACCTCCAGACTTGACTATTGTAATGCACTGTTCTCTGGATGTGGTACTAGCTGCATCAAAAACCTTCAACTAATACAAAATGCTGCAGCAAGAGCACTCACTAGGACAAAAAAATATGAACATATCACACCTGTCCTTGCTTCCTTACATTGGCTTCCTGTTAAAAGCCGAATTGATTTTAAAATACTTCTCCTAACATATAAAGCCCTCAATGGCTTTTAAAGACTTTATGGATATTAAATCCATGGATGTTAAATGGATATTAAAGACTTGTTCCCTACCACCCTTCTAGACCCCTAAGGTCACAGAATGCTGGTCTCCTAGTAATTCCTAGAATATCAAAATCGACAATGGGAGGAAGAGCATTCTGCCATCGTGCGCCTGTCCTGTGGAACAAACTCCCTTCTAACATTCGTCAAGCGGACACTCTCAATACCTTTAAGTCTAGACTCAAAACTTTTCTATTTACTGACCCCTTTAGTTAGGGATGGTGTATGGTAAGCCACACCTCCTCAGGGTATTATTGGAAAGGACTGCCTCTGCTGTAAGCTCCCGTCCAGGACTTGGTGGCCACTGACCATTTCCTTTGGTGGTGTTGGCTTGTTATACATCATACCTTAGTTATGCTGCTATCGTTTAATGCCGCCACAATCCTCCCATCTGTTAACCCGTACAATTCTCACTATTCTTTCTCCTCCTCTCTCTTCCCTCTCCACTTACTTCTCTCTCTGCACTTAGCCAACATCTGTATATGGTTTCACATGCATTATAACTCACATTCTCTGAAATCTGATAGAGACTGTTCTAACTCATCTCCTCTCTGATTTTCCATGCCTTTACCACCCTGCCGTGAGTCATCACTGCCTTCCACTGCCTGCGCCTGCACCTCCTGGGTTCTCCTGGGACCTTCTTCCAACGTGATCCGGCGGCACTCCTGAATGGTCCTCAACCCACTCCACTGTCCATGCCACTGCCTCCCTGCTGAGGGTCACCCCTGCCCTCCACTGCCTGATCCTGCATCTCTGGCTTCCTGGGCGGTCTGCCTTCAGCTTCACAGATGACCCTGACATGATTGTTACAGCCTCTAGCTGGCCCCTGGTTTGACTGCGCCTAATGACATGGGACTATATCCTGGGATTCTAATGGGACTCCAATATTACTTTACTTTATTTACCAAAATTTTCTTGTAATGTGTATCTAATGGAATAATAGTGGACTACTCACCATCTAAGAGACTGAAAACCTGCCCTAGGCAGTTGGGTTAGCCCCTTGAGCCGTCGGAACTGCCCAAGGTTTCTTCCTCTGCCATAACAAGTAAAAACAAAAAACGCTGCTAGGGAGTTTTTCCTTGCCCCTGTTGCTCATTGGGCCTCTTGTGTTAAGCGCTTTGTGACATGCCTTTTGTAAAAATGCGCTATATAAATAAAATTGAATTGAATTGAATTGAATGACGGCAGCCAAGCTCGTTTGAAGGGAGTTCGGTAATAATCGGGACAGCTCAACGTGAATTTGCCTGCAACAAAGATTGTTTAATAACTACTTAAATATTATGAGAACTGCAGCATTGAGCAGCATTGACTAAAAGGGGTCTTTGTCACATATTGTCAATATAAAGCATGAAACCAACTAGAAATATGAAGATATAATCATAGGGAGTCCGGTAGTAACGGGAGTCCAGAAATGATTCCATTGTTCATTCGCTGTGAACATATAGCCTAGTAGGCCTACTGTGCCTTTTGTGTCAGTAAATTAAAATATCCACGTTTGTGAGAATGCAATTGGATGGGAGGGCAAAAAGCTGGCAAATATTGCAATGTGCAGTTGTTGCAAAGAAAATGGGACAGGGTAAGAGTTGCTTGCCCTGTGAGTTGCCAGCCGTGACTTCCAGTCACTCGGTATACAATTCTGCTACAACGTGCCTCTCAACAAATGAACTACATGCTCATTTAGAACTTAGAATAAAAAAAAATGCCTGTCTTACAATAAAAATAAAAAATGCCGCTGGCCCGAAGCAGCACAACTGAACGCAATATGAGCAGAGGGCAAACCGCATTCGGCACATTTAGGTCTATATTGCATATTGTGAAATAATTGCCAAATTAACATTTTATTATTATATAACGTTTTTCATGTGTGTTTGTGGGCAAGGAACAGTCATGTTTTCTGTGTCTCTCTTTGGAAAGGATGTCTCGGTATTTTGTGTTATAATTCCTAATAAAGCTGGGGATTTGCTACTTGGCGCAGGCTGATTGTGAAGCCATAGGGTCCAAAATTGTAAAGTAATTCTAGCATAAAAATTTGACCATATCAGACCAAACTGCATATTGCAAAAATAGAACACGGAAGTAAACTAACGTCTCTTGCTCTGCTTGACTCTCCGAATGTTGTGCACTCATTAGAGATGTCTTGTGCTGCCTCCTAGCGGCGGCAGCTGCACTGACACTTCACGTAATGCCGTGATTCATGTTTTACGTGAGTCTCGTGGCCACTCCCAGTTGGTAATGACTGTAAGTTGTTGAATCAGCATTAACCGGGAAAAGACTTGATTGAAAAACCATCAATTAATTAGTCAACCGGGAAATAAGATGGAAAATGCATTGTTTTTTAGTTGACCGGGAAATACGAATGGGGAAAAAAAATGACTGGACATCTCATTTCTGGACCCGGGACCTATACAATAGAGGCCTGAACTCCCGCGGGTGTACTGCGAGACCCGCAGGACCCAACGCAAACAGTGCAATGCGGGATACATTTTGAAAGCTCATCGCAGACATATTGTGTTTGCGGGACTGCAGTTTATCATCCTACCGCCCGCTCCCGCATAGTGCTGTCCCGCAAACACAATATGATTGTAAAATAAAGTATACAAATGATTAATGTAGTGACTAGCATACATAATTTGTGCTGGATATTTTATTTACTGTTACTAAGATCATTAAAACTTGCAGTCTTGTAGTCTTGTAGCCTACCTAGATAGCAAACGGGCGTCAAATCGACATTGGTTGTTAGTTGGAAAGATTCCATCAGACGACCAAAATTCAATGTTGAATCAACGTGGTGGACTTTCGTAGTGGTACACCCACAGGAGTGCAGGGCTCTAAGACAAACTTCAAAAAGTTCAGCCAATTAAAAGGCCTTTCAGTGAGATAGAAATTAAGCCAACCTCCCTCTTGCAGATTTTTTGCGGGCGATTTTCTGTGGCTACCAGAGCCCATCTTCATCGCTGTACACTTCACATCAGTTGCACTTGTAAAACCTCTGAGTCCTGTTTATTTCTGTGATGCTCGAAATGCTCAGTACTGTCAGCAGATAATAACACAAGTGTAGACTGGCACAGGTAGTAGCCGTGGGAAATGCACCAGGCTATCCTCAGACACACACTTAAATCAAAAGATCATGGAATGGTGCCACCATTGCCACGGATTCATGCTAGCTTGTGCTAGCAGGCTAGCCAGAAGCTATCTAACATCTGCACAAACCTGAGGCAATCTCAACAAAAAGTGTGTTTACCAGCCAGTTGATATGATCACACCAAATATAGAATATAACCAGCCAAAAATCTGTACGAGTTGATCGTATTATAATAGAATACAATAGTTGCTAGTCCTTGCCATCACCTGAAAGGTAGCACCAGGCTAGCAAATAGCAGCTACCACTAAATTTGACCACGGCGGGCCAGAATTACATAGAAAACCTGACTTACCTTTACTTCACGTAATGCAGAACTATCCCGAATTTTAACTGGAAAAGCTGAGTAGACCATGACATCGTAATCCAAATTCATAATAATTAATTATTAACAAAGCATTTTGTTAGTTAAAACATCCTCACTGACAAGATCAGCTTGGGGCTTTGTTTCCTATTCAGCTAGATGCATTTCTATCTCTCTTCTGAACGTGAAATCGGAGTAATTAAAGTAAACGGGCTCTGGTAAAAAGTCTAAAGTCACAGCCCTGTCTCAATAGACTTAATGTTTTTCAATCAGAAACTGTTGATGCAGAGGCCTATAACAACAAGTATAACCTACAAATAGTTTTAACAGACATTCATATTTTCATCAAACAAAAACACTAAATGTTTGAAGTTTAAAGTGCTATTACTGTAGGGCAGGGGTCGGCAAATAAGTTTGGACGCGAGCCAATTTTTTTTTTTGACAATTCAATCGCGGGCCATCATCATCAGGCAAACCATGCATTCCTACTGAAAAAAAACGTTATTAGCCTATATCATATGCCTATATGCTACTCTATTTATAGGCCTATCATTAGCTATAGGCAACAAAAGAAAAAAAAAAAAAAATTACATTAATTTAAAATGACTGCTGCAGCTCCTGTCATCCGTCATTCAACAGATAGGCCTTGCAACCTGAATAGCTAATGATATGGCTATGCATTAGTAAAGTTGCTAATTCTCGCATGATATCCTCATCCTTTTTCCTTCTAAATAGTAAAAAATGGCGTTCAGAGAGGGGAACCAAGCAGAACTGAGGTGCGTACAGGGGGAGCTCAAAGTCAGGCTGAAAGAGGCCAAGGAGTAATACAGGAAGAAGGTGGAACAGAAGCTGCAGGAGAACAACATGAAGGAGGTCTGAGATGGAATGAAAACCATCACTGGCCTGGGGAAGAGAAGCAGCTCAGTGGAGGGAGACCTGGACAAGGCAAACCAGTTAAACCACTTCTACAACAGGTTTGACTGCCATGCTCAAGTCTCACCCAGAAAGCACTGTGGAAGACATCATGTCTCATTCCCGTCCCCAAGAAACCACACCCAAGTGAGCTTAATGACCTCAGACCAGTCGCTCTCACATCACACCTGATGAAGACCATGGAGAGACTGGTTCTGGGGATACTTAGGCCACAAGTCCTATATATCGACCACCCAAAGCCTCCACCTGCTTCCTCCCTGAGCTCTCGGAGCTGCTTGCCACCGTGTGCCCCATGTCCCCATCTACCATTCTACTGGGTGACTTTAACATCCATGTGGACTCTGGCAGCTGCTCTCTTGCGGCCGATTTTCTGTCACTTTTGGATTGCTTTTACATCACCACTGGCACACCACCACTACACCTCCAGTGCACTGACCTGGCCATATCAGACCACCATGCTGTTATGTTCTCTGTTCCTCTGCCCCTACTCAGGAAACGCAAAGTACAGACCATCACCTTCAGGAAGACCAAAGAGGTGTGCCTGCCCCCGCTCTCCAGTGCCTTAGAAACTCACCTTGGTGCTCCCGCCTCTGCTCTCTCCACAAGTCTGGACTCTGTAGCCCCTCTTGTCACGCGTTCAGTCTCTTTCTGCTCCCTGGTTTACTCCCGAGCTCCGGCTCAAAAAATCCGGCCTCACTGTCCATCTTGAGGCATACAAGGACCATGTCAGGAACTACAAAGAGGCCCTCTCCAAGGCTAAAACTCACTACTACTCAATGCTTATCAATAACCAACAACATGATCCAAGACAGCTTTTCTCTACGATCAACCGCCTTCTCTGTCCTCCTGACGCCCCCCAGCCATCTGATGCTGCTGAACTGTGCTCTAGGTTCCAGGACTTTTTTAAAAATAAGGTTGACGCCATCCACCAGCAGCTCCTGTCTACAACTCTCTCTCCCACTCCACAACGGTAGAGAGCTCAACCTCCTGGTGCCCACCAGCTAGTGCAGGACATCTCCACCCCTGCTGCCTGCCCACCACAGCACAACCTCTCCTCCTTCAGCTCACTGGACATTGACCAGGTCACTAACCTGGTGTCCAAGTCATCAACCTGTAAGCTAGACCCCATGCCTACCTCACTGGTTAAATCATGTCTTCCTGTTCTCAGCCACACTATGATGACAATCATCAACACGTCCCTGGAGTCTGGTGAGGTGCTGTCAAGCCTCAAGACTGCTGCTGTCATCCCCACCCTGAAAAAACCTGGTCTGGACCCTGATGACCCAAATCACTATCGTCCCATCTCCAACCTTCCCTTCCTGAACAAAATCTTGGAAAGAGCAGTGGCTGCCCAACTCCAACAGCATATGTCCCACCATGAGCTCTTTGAACCTCTACAATCCGGTTTCAGAGCCGACCACAGTACAGAGACTGCCCTTGTCAAAATCACAAACGACCTCCTCACTGCTGCTGACAATGGCCTCATTACCATCCTCATCTTACTGGACCTCTCAGCAGCCTTTGATAGTCTCACACACCATCCTCTTAACACGGCTCTCAGAGTTCACTGGACTATCCGATACAGCACTTTCTTGGTTTCAGTCACATTTATCAAACCGGCAACAATACGTCACCCTGAAAGATTCACACTCCACAACAACAACAATCAACCATGGGGTCCCCCAGGGATCTGTACTTGGCCCCCTTCTCTTTACCATATACATGCTCCCCCTAGGACAAATTATCCGCTCTCATGGACTCAGTTTTCATTGTTATGCTGATGACACACAACTGTACATCAGCACCAAACCCTCTGCCCAACTCCCCCCACTGCTTGCAAGATATTAAAACATGGATGACCACCAATCTTCTCAAATTAAACAGCAGCAAAACGGAGCTCATGGTGGTGGCACCGGCGCCACTGCTCAGGAAGGTTGGGGACCTTCACCTGGATGTAGATGGCTGTTCCATCACTCCATCCCCCGAAGTCCGCAATTTGGGCGTCATCCTGGATCCTACTCTATCATTTCAGTCTCACATCAAAAGAATTACCAAATCTGCTTTCTATCACCTAAGGAACATCTCCAGACTCAGGCCCTCATTATCTGTTTCAGTAACAGAGACCCTCATTCACTCGTTCATCTCCTCCCGTCTGGACTATTGCAATGCCATCCTGTCAGGTCTGCCAAAAAAAGCCCTGGATAGGCTGCAATATGTCCAGAACGCTGCTGCAAGGGTTCTAACAGGCACTAGGCCCTGGCACCACATCACTCCCATACTCAAACAGCTTCATTGGCTCCCCATCAAATCCCGCATCAACTACAAAGTCCTCCTCACCTACAAATCTCTCCATGGACTGGCTCCCCACTACCTTACTGACCTTCTCCATTCCTACACCCCTCTGAGATCCCTGCGGTCCTCTTCCAAGGGCCAGCTGACCGTCCCCCGCAGCAGACTAAAGACCTTTGGCGACAGAGCCTTTAATGTAGCTGCCCCCACTCTCTAGAACAAGCTACCCCCCATGTCCAATGTGCCCCCTCACTACCCCTGTTTAAAAAGTACCTCAAAGCACATCTCTTTACAGAGGCCTTTGGCCTCTAGTCCCCCCCTCCACCACTTACATGCTTGCATTACACATGCCTACATACTGTAAAGCGACCTTGGGTATTTTGAAAGGCGCTATATAAAACCAAGTTCTCTTTCGTTTCGAAGCCGAAACGTACGAGTGGATGATGCCTATCATCTCCTACTTTTTCTGAAGTCAATTTTAACCAACCCTTTGAAAAAAGGGCAGTAAGCGCTCTGACGCGCGCAGGCAACTACTTAGACAGCCCTGCGTGACGTCAGAAAGTCTATATATTGACTGCGCTTACGCTTCAGGTCCTCTTTGCCCCTTTCACCTCGCCTACTGCGTGTGTTTCTGAGTTGCTTTTCGTTTGCTTTCGCAAATATTTCTAAAAAATATTTCTAAAACCAAAGCCCACCACAAAAGCTTTTTTCAAAGCTCTCCGAGGGATTTCGGTCTTGCTCCAAGTGCTCACGCTGGTCCCTAACTTCTGGTACCTCGAGACGCAAGATGGCTACTCGTCGTACCGACTGTGATCGTCCCATGGCGATTTCCGACCGCCATGCTATTTGCTTCATCTGTATGGGGAGCGAGCATGCTATGCTCGCTTTTTCGCGGCCAGATCTCTGCTCGGCTTGCGAACGCCTCTCCCCTGCGGCTATCGCCAACAGAGCGGCATTTTTCGTGGGTTCCACTGGTAGTCCAGGGGCGGCCTCTACCCCCGTTAGCGTCAGTGCTCTCCCTGCCTGCCAGTCTATCGATTTTCCCCCAGCGTCCTCACACCCGGATGGGCTAATCGACCGGTCTTCAGTGGCTATTCGGCCGTCGGTTAGTTTCTCAGCGGCTAGTCAGCTACCAGCTAGCCAGCTAACCGCGGCCCACCAGGCTAGCCCTGCTAGCTTCATCGGCGCTGCCTTTGTCCGCGCGGCTACTACGCTGCCTCAGGGCGACGATGACAACCCGGTTATCGAAGCTGTGGATGAGGAAAAGCTCGCTTCCTTCCTCTCCGCTAAGGGTTGCGCCACTGTGGAAGACCTGCCACCTATATTGAAGACTCACGCCGCCCAGTTAGCTTCTGAGCTAGCTTCGTTGGCTACACAGGCGGCTAGCAGGCTCGACCCCTTCTCCGGCGCGCTCCCTTCTCCGGATGCTCTCCCGCTCCCTGCTCACCCCACGGTTGTGGTCGATGCACAGGCCTCCTGGGAGGCTCCCTTCGCCACCATTGCCCCTATCCAGGGGCACGCGATTTTTAAAACATCCACCATCAAATCAGTGGTCTCCTGTCTGAACGACTACTGCCCAGTGTCGCTGACATCAGTCATCATGAAGTGCCTTGAGCGGCTGGTCAAAGGTCATATCTGTTTGTCCCTTCCTGACACCCTGGATCCTCTCCAGTTTGCCTATCAAACAAACAGAGCCACAGAGGATGCCATCGCTTTGACAATACACACTGCCCTCACTCACTTGGAAAAAGGGAATACATATGCTAGAATGCTCTTTATTGATTATAGCTCGGCATTTAACACCTTCATTCCCTCAAAACTTGCCTTGAAGCTTGTCGATCTTGGGCTAGGTCCATCTTCGGCAAATGGATTCTCAACTTCCTCACTAACAGGCCCCAGGTGGTGAGAATTGGTAAGCACACTTCTTCATCACTTGTCCTAAACACAGGAACGTCACAAGGATGTGTGCTCATCCCCCTCCTGTATTCCCTGTTTACGCACGAGTGTGTCGCAAAACACAAGTTCAACACCCTTATCAAGTTTGCGGACGACACAACCATCATAGGCATCATGGACGATGATGAGACGGCCTATAGGGAGGAAATGGCGACATCAACGGTGCCCAGGTGGAAAGGGTAAGCAATAGGGATGCATGATTAACCTTTATCGCATCGACATTGCGGTTTTAACTCCCGCAATAACCTAACCTCAGGAGTCTGAGGTTTTTTCCCCGCCTATGACATTTGAGTGACAAACCTATTAGCCAATAAGAATGGTCAAATCTCGCCAGGGACGTGATTCTTCCAGAGTTTCCCGGCATAAAAATTCGAATTCAATTCCAATGAGCCATGCCTGCGCATAATTGATTATAAGCTGTACCAATAATGAACACGAAAACCCGCCCAAAATGCATAACTCGAGAGTAACATTTATGTGACCAGAGTCAAGTAATGTAAAATGCAACCGCGTTAGAAGTTGTTGGAACGGATGCAGTGGTCTTGTATCAGCCCTACAACTCTTGTATCAAGTAGGCTACAGTGTCATTAGTTCAGGTAGGCCTATGCTAATATTGTTTCCATGTATTTGTTTTTATGTCTATTATCTCATATGTCCAAGACTGAAGAGAGTGAATCTCAGAAATAGCTTGCCTAACGTTACAGTATTTCCTGAAATGATATGGACCGGGCTTTAATTTACTTAGAATAGGCTACCCAAAGCCCAGGCCTTATCAATTTTACGCAGGCCTTTATTGATTGCCGGTAGGCATAGTTTCTGCTAACGTTTTCTGTGTCGTCTCTGTTGCTTAATGTAATTGATGATAAACCTTCCTGAACTTGGGCTTTGACACCGAACGTCGGTATTCGAATATAATTCGAATATTTAAAAAGCCTAATATTCTGTTATGGGTATTTTTTTGCTAATGCGTTTTCTTTTAAACTCAATTTTTTTTTTATTTGTTAATCTTGAGCTCGCTAGCAAGGCTATTCTTGGTCAGCTGTGCTTCTGTAGTAAGATCATGCAAACTCTTTCTATTGGAATGTGAACTGCGTGGTCGTATTGCGTCCCGACTTCAGTTGATTCTGTATTCCTTCACTCCAACACTGAATAGCTTGTTTG
>JAGFZM010001612.1:151935-196068 GCA_017657215.1 Limnothrissa miodon
TGGTGCCTCGTATAAAAAAATCCAGCAAATCCTACCTGATGTGGTATATAGACTGACACAACTTCACCAAGCCAGTTACAGTAGTTGTCAATGTTAAAATTATTATATGGCTCTCACAAAAAAAGGTACAAATATTTGGCTTTTATGGCTCTCTTAAGCAAAAGACTTCCCCACCCCTGCCCTAGCTAATATTATACGTTTTTCTAGGTGGCCACAGATTGAGTAGATACAACCAGCTGAGTTTGAAATACCGAAATACAAAAAAAGAATTGCTTACACACTATAGTCAATATTTACACAGCATCTTTTGGTGAATTATAAATAAATAAAGTTGACTAAACCTAAGTTTTAGTCCTTTAGTGACCTTGCATGATTTGGTGGTAATCACGTTTTACTCATTTATTGCACTTAAAAGACCTGTAAAATGTAATTCCTCCAAACTGAATAGGAAAAGTACAGAAAGGCTGACTATGTGGTGTGTTGTGGCTAGTAACCAATAGTATTACTAGTGAAAAAAGTGAAACCCAAGTGGATGTCCACTCTCATCATCTTCTAGTACAAATGTCACTCGCCCACAACCACTTTCTTATCCAGCTGTCTGTTGTCCACATCCATGTCATTGTCCAACTGTAAGTTTTGGCTGACCCACTGCCCCTGCCTTTCTTGTCCCTAGTCCTCTCCATCTCAGTTTTGGTGACTGATCTATCTATTGATGTCAGACACCATTTTCTCATCATAAGGTGAGAGATTACAGTATTAAATACAGTCTTAAACGATGCTAGTTGATACCAGTGAAGTTCACCAGTATAAAAAATAACAAGTGACAATACTATATCCCGTCATTATATATACCGTATTTTCCGCAATATAAGGCGCACCGGATTATAAGGCGCACCTTCAATGAATGGCCTATGGGACGAACCTGCAGTGTTTGAATAAAACGTTTATTTTCACCACGTTTAATTTCGTGAATGCAGTCACCAGCAGCCAGTAACAATAAAAAACAGTATAACAAAATATATCACAACTCAAATGGCAAAAAAGCGCTAAAGTAGCCATAACGTTTACCTTTCCCTGGTAAACAGATATTATTAAATGCCCTCACTAGCTAGCTACCGAAACTTTGTCATTTATATTGAAGTTGACGTTTTTTCCTTTCATATATATTTAAACGTGTTGGATATGACTAGTACAAAACTATAAACGACCTGGATTGAAGGCCATGGTTAGAAGGAAGGAAGGAAAGAAGAACTAGAAAAATAATTTCTCTCGTGTGAGGTAGGCTAAATTACGTCTCTCTTTGCATTCTTTTCTATTAGTATGCAGCAGTAAAATATTTTGTTAATTATTTTCTTTTATTCTGTTGGTGAATTTCATCAAATCTCTGCACATTTGTGCCAATTTTATGCATATAATATTATTTTCATATTAAATATTGATATTCATATTAAATACACCAGAGCTGCGTGATGTTGCTGAGCAACCAATGTTTACAGCTTTCCCCAGTTGCATTGTGAATGCAGTAAGGGGTAAGCCGCTAAACTTTTCTGTCACGATAATATGTCATTAATCATCTATTTTAGAAAACAGATTTTGAATGGAAAATACTTGTAAATAGTAACTTGATCAGTTAGGAATACTTTATGATGACTTTTCACTCTGTCATGGCGAATATCTAAAAGAAATGTGTATTTGTAGCCTTATAGTGTTGTCTTCTTTAGCGTCATTTAATGTAACTAATGAACCTTACTGTAACTAAGTTGATATACTTAATAAACCCTACTCTAACTAATGTAAATATTTCACAATGAATGAACCAATGTCATAACTTTTCTAAGTTATAAGTGTTAGTTTACTGAATATGATTGTTAATGAGGTTATCAGTTACCGTTAAAAGCAGTTAACTTAATACAGTATTTACCGTTGGTTGCAGGAATGGGAGAGAGAGTCTGACCGTGTGTGTACGCGTGCTTAACTGTCCCATTCTATGCTCAGGTATGAAACTGTCATAACGGTTCTTTTAAAATGAAGTATATTCTGCCAGTGATCTATAATGATAGCAGATTAATTACATTCTTATTTATGTGTGTCCACCAGAGATGGGAGTAAGTCACACATATGCAAGTCTCAAGCATGTCTCAAGTCTTAACCTTCAAGTCTCAAGCAAGTCCCAAGTCATTTTTGTGTGAGTCGAGTCAAGTCAAATCAAGTCATAGCTTAGGTCGAGTCAAGTCAAGTCATAGCTTAGGTCAAGCAAGTCACAAGTCATAGAAATAATAAGCTCATAATAAGAAACTAGACTGCATTTTCTCGGCAGAAACCGCAAGGTGGACTTGCCAACCCCCCCATTCTCCCACCAACCCCCGCTCAACACCCCCCTAACACCCACCCATCATCCCCCCTCTCCATCCCCTCCAAAACCCCCCTCAACACCCCCCATCCAACCCCACCCCCATCAACGCGCCCTTATAATCCGGTGCGCCTTATAGTGCAGAAAATATGGTATATATATATGACATTTTTTTTTTTTTTTCACTTCTTCAAAGTCAAAGTCAGTTTTATTTGTCAATTTCTTCACATGTACTTGACATACAAAGGAATCGAAATTACGTTTCACACTTGCAGATGCACAAACAAAAACAGTTCTAAACAATAAGGTAATGTTAAATAAAAAAGTGCAAGTTCTTGTTGCCTCTTTGTGCTAACAGTGATGACCATCATCACATAATCCCTTAACACACACACATTTTCACAAACAACCTTACCCCCACTTGTGCTATATTGCTTAAATAATATGATAGTAGGGTTTCAAAAATATTTGACAACTGGGATTTAAAAAAAAAACTAACCTGTCTTCACTTGAAAGGTTTCCTTTATTTGCAACAAAAACACACAACATTAGTAAAACTATTTTAAAAAAAAGCCTCCAGGCAGCTTTACTAATTTTCTGCTAATTGCAATACAGGGTCAGCTACACATATCAAGGTACACAAATCGATAGGTCAATAGTTATGCTTCTGAACTAATAAAGGCTCTTACCATTCTATGGAGATTCACTCTAAAATTCATGTTGTCATCATGAAGAAAAGCATCAGCATACTGATCCTGTTGAAAAGAGAAAACATTTTGTTTTACCCTGAAAGTCTCATGCCAGAGTCTGAGTGTCATATATAAACATTTCTCCTTCCTTAATCTATTTATATAGCACACCATGAAAGTCCTCAAAGCACTTCAGGCATACATGGATAAATAGAGCAGACAACGTGTTGCATTGGCAGTGTTAAGTTTAAAGGATACTTCCACCCAAATCTGAAAATGGGTCATTCCCCGCCGTTCCCCGAGTTAGATAAGATTGGAAAAGCATTTTTTTGCGGGCCCAGCCATTGCCCTGATCTGGCACGCCTCTGTTAGCTTTAGCTTAGCACAGTCGCTGCAATCTTGTGCCCCCCAGCTAGCACGTTGTTGCAAAAGTAACTCAAATAACGCAAGATTTTTGCTAATTACTTTTCGTGAACTGTACATTCACATCAAGTATTAAAAACAATGCAAATTAACACAAAGGGATTTACGAGTACGATTTTCATTTGGGACTATACTCTGGCAAAGCCCCGATGCCAGGCGCAAAGACACCACGCAGCTGAAAACCCCAACCTCTGTCAACACACCGGTTTGAGTACTGATACAGCGTACTGACTAAAGCTGGATTTATACTTCTGCGTTGCGTCGTCGCAGACCTTCGCCGACACCAATCAGACCTTCGCCGACACTACGCATACACCTTTCGTGCGCATGAAAGAAATCCTGACTTTGCGTCAAAGTGTCGCCGACACGGTACGCAGACGTAATGGATTGTGATTGGCCCGCTTTACATCAATTCCAGTTCTCCGCCTTTCCAGTGCTTTGTATGTACAAGACCGGCATTTTTGAACTTACATAAATGGCCTTATAACTACCCATTCACCTGACAAAGACAGTTGACCATAGAAAGTAATGACCTGATAACTATGCTTATTAACCAGACCAAGCTTCCCATCAACGCAACCGACACAGTTTGGGAAGTTCCACAGTCTCCAGAAATCTCCGGCTATCGTTTCCCACTGGTTAGTTGACGGACAGGGCAAATACTCGGGCTGCAGTGTTGTCCACAACCCTTGCAAACCTCTGACACAATAGATGACACTGTGGATGAGTCCAGCTTGTAGCTTGCCGCTAGCTACAGCCTGTTGATTTGCACCAGAAGCCAATACTCGCAACGCAACGACCGGAAAGCACACACGCAAAGGACCCTTTCTAAACTCAATAATCCCCTAGCGTTGTGGCAGTGAACTGCCACGCGTAGCAATTACACGGACGCAGAGGTATAAATTGACCGAAGGTGTCTGCGACTGTGTCTGCGACGACGCAACGCAGAAGTATAAATCCAGCTTAAGCGTTGTAATGGCTGATATATTTGGAAGATTACTTCACAGATGAAGATGATGACTTCGACTACAGAGACCCAAGACCCTATATCTTTGAATCTGAGTTTACAGAAGAGGAACTGCGAGCTTTGGATCTGGATAGAGATAATGTTACAACCACTCAAGGCTATTTGCTGAGGGTGTCTAATCTTCAGTGCAAGATATATAACCATTTCTCACTATTATGATGTAACCTCAACAAGTAAATAAGAGACAAATGACAGAACTTGGCTTTTGGGAGTACAACAGAGAAAAGGGTTACTAAAACCAGTGATCAGGATGGATCCACGTTCCAATCACTGTTTAAGCTGAATTGATTTGTGAACCATAAAAAGCAACAGCAGTATGAATTCCAAACTTACCTCAGCAATACAGGTCAGGATAATGAGACACAACCGGGCACTATTTAGTCTGTGTTCATCTGTGAATGATGGGGATGTTCAGAGAAAAAAGAAAAAATTAAACACTATCTTCATAAAGAAATTGATGAATACAGAGAAACATTTAACTGATTTCGATCACTATTAAATATATCTAATTGCATATTGTTTCTCATGCATATTGTTTCCCCAATGTCTTAATTGTTCTTTGGAACTTTAACAGGTGTGCACCCTCTGGCCTAACACATCAATTTTTAAGAGACTGTTACTTAGCAACCAAAATTCAAATATTACATGAAGCACCCTTAGGTCTTCCTGAATAAGTTTAGCCTAAGGACTCAAATCTCTCACAAAAATCTACAAAAAACTCAAAATTGTTTTTGAAAACCCCCACTAATACATGCATTTGTTACCTCCAGGCTTGACTACTGTAATGCTCTGTTCTCTGGATGTGGTACTAGCTGCATCAAAAACCTACAACTAACACAATATGCTGCACCAAAGAATATGAACATATCTCACCTATTGCTTCTTACATTAGATTCCTGTTAAAAGCCAGATTGATTTTCCTAGCATACAAAGCCCTTATGCTGCTATACACTGCTAATTTTGATTAATTATATTCATACCATAGTGTGTTCAGGTGTATTTTGAGATCATTCACAAATTTTGATAACCACATATTAGATTAATACTAAATTCATAATTCCTAAAAATGGCCGTTGGTCATCTGGCTACGTCATTTGGTTGGTTGGTTGAAAATTTTGAGAAGTCTAGTCAATGCAGAAGCATGGAATGAAGACACGGTCACAGACAACTTGCCTGTGTTGGAATAACATTCACTACCCAAATGAAAGATGATTTAATACCAGAGATAAAAAGAAAAATAAGACTTTTTGTGTATTTAATTTCTGAATAACTTGTTTATCACAAATGAGCCATGTAATGCCAGACGAGACTACCCGCCTACCTGCAACGTGAGAGGATAAACACACCATTAGTAATTTGGAATAGTGGGGAGAAAAAGCTCAAATAAATCTGAATAATGGCAAATGGGCGTTATTTTTTGTATTCCGTCATGGTAGGAAAAAAAAAGAGTTGTACTTTGTAAACTTTTTGCTACATTAATGCATAATAGGAAGCATTAATGTAGCCTATTATGTCCCTTACTGGCTAATGTATTTCAAGATGGCGAATGACTACGGAGCAACGCCACCCATTCATGCCTATGTAAATCGACCATTTAGAATACTTGAAATTTATGGTGGTCGTAAATATTCATGAAAAAGCACATATTTGTGAAGGGGTAAGATTATGATTAGATTATGAACAGCTAAAAATGCTACACATTGTACCTTTAACAAACTAGTCATTGAATAAACCTCATGACACATTATTTATTAACCAAATAGTAGTCTGTTAAAACTACTGCTACTTTAACTTATAGCTTACGTAACATAGTTGACAGTGTACAATGTAAAATTAAGTTCTTAGCGACATTCCTGCAGGTCACCATGCTTTTGACAATTTGCGACTTTGCTACTTGTCTTGAAAACATGAATTAACATGAATTGCACCGTTCTTTTACAATACAATACAAACTGTTCTTTAATAGGCTTGAAGTCTTTAACATCTGACATTAGAGCAACAAGCTACCAAAGTACTTCTAGTGTATACTGACCAATGATGAGCTCAACTCAGCTAGGGCTCTCTGCATTATATCAGAACAGATAGGCTAAAATCAATTAAGAAACCGTATTTTAAGTTTAGAAGTATGATTACGCAGCACACTGGCCTGTGTATGTGCCAGTTTGAGAGGTCTTCAACACGCTTGTACCTGAAAATGTTTAATTCACAGGCTCATCTACCATCTACCGCTTCTAATCCCGCCTATGATATCAGCTTCAGCTCGCAAGTGCAGACCTGTATATGAATTTTTACAGTTGCCATGACTTGTTAAATAAAGCCAAAGGCGTGTTTTTGTCTTTTACTAACTGAAAATTAAATACTAAAAAAACTGCCGTTTTGAATAAGGCTGATTGTCTATTTTGGACTTCTGACCTGCCTGGAAGTTAGGAAACTATCTCTTTTGGGTGGACAGGGCATTGCCCTGCATATGGGTTTGTGTTGATACTGTCAAAGGCATGGCACAGCGTCTTCAGAGGCATATTCAGACAGTTTGTGATGTTGCAAAGGCATATAACGCATGCAGGCATTTCATAGCACCTTCAAGACATTGGCGCAGGACGTGGCTGCTGTTAAGTTGTGATATTCACAACCCAAGCGTATCTGATGAAATCGCTGTTTCTTTAGCAGTTGAAGAGTACCAAATGTTGAAGCCAAACGTGGACGCTGTTCATTTGAACTGCTGAAGAAACAGCGATTTCCAACTGTGCACTCGCTTGTGAACATCACGTAGCCTAGGCCTAATCTTAGAACACGCATAGCTTAACGTGTCCTCCTTAGATGCTGTGAAATATCTATATGCGTTGCATGCCTTCGCGACATTATGTCTAAACACGCGATGTGATGCTGGTGACTATCAAAGTCATAATTCAGAACACCAATTTTTTATTTTTTAGTATTTAATTTTCAATACCTAAAAAGACATGCAATCATCGCTTTAGCTTCTGTCTAAGAAATAATAGACTACCTGTACAAATTCATATACAAGCCTTTTTTCATTTCCCATATAACATCCAGAATCAAATAATGAATGAACGAAAAAGTACACGGACCGTACACGCACCACCTTTCTGCCTGTTCAGAGCTATTTACTACAAATACAACCAGTGGTCAAAATTTGGTCAGTGTACTTTATCGTTTTTTAATACTAAAAAAACTGCCGTTCTGAATTGGACTGATTGTCTGTTTTGGACCTGCCTGGAAGTAGGAGGCTAACTCTTTTGGGTGGACAGGGCATTGCTTTGCCATTTCTTTAGCAGTTGAAGGGTACCGAATTTTGAAGCCAAACATGGACACTGTTCTTTATTTGAACAAGTTTCTCAAACCTCCTTAACTGTGCACTCGCTTAAGGTTGTGAACATCATCAAATCTTATGCTAGTCTATCTTATGATGACATTTACATTGACATTTACATTTATGCATTTAGCAGACGCTTTTATCCAAAGCGACTTACAAAACGAGGATAACAATCAAGCTACATAGCAGAAACCTTAAGGAGCATAGTGCTAGGGGATAGTGCTTCAGTTCATTTTAGAGCTAGGATAGAAGATGTTCTCTGAATAGCTGGGTCTTTAAGAGCTTTTTGAAGGCCTCCAGAGATGGCCCTGTTTTGATTGTTTTTGGTAGGTCATTCCACCAGCGTGGGACGACACATGAGAAGAGTCTGGATTGCCTTGGGCGAGGTGCCGGGACTGCCAGTCGACAGTCATTGGAGGACCGGAGTTGTCGGGGGGTAGCTTGAGCTTTTATGAGAGCGCTTAGATAAAAAGGGGCAGATCCTCTAAGCACTTTGTAAGTCAGCATCAGTGATTTGAATTTGATGCGAGCCGCCAGAGGCAACCAGTGGAGCTCGATTAGCAGAGGGGTGACATGCGTCCTCTTTGGCTGATTGAAGATGACGCTACAATTAGTATCCTAAGTCATTTTTAATGCTTGCCGTTTGTTGGTTGAAAAGTTATACATTGCCTTTAGATGTGAATGCTTCATGAAATCAAGCCCATGTCCATATCTGTAGGGCTAGTATGGCCAACAAAGGAGAATTTGTCAGAAGCACAAAATATATAGAAAGTTACAATGACACAGTACCTTTGGTGTCCTGCATGACAATTGATGAGTACTTGAGGAAGCTAATCAGAAGGTTACTGGTTTGCAGGTTTGGGTCAAGGGGCAGCTCTGTTGAGTTCATCACTTTGAAGACAAAGAGTGAAATGTTGTGCCTGTCAGTAAATAGTCTTCCTTAGTAAAACTGATATATTTTAAATTAGGGGCAAGTATTAGCTCTCCAAAATATTATGCTATTAATGTTAAAATAATAGGAAAAAGTGCATGAATGGGCAAATGACAGTTTAAGCTTGTGGGCATTGCAGATGTATGACAAATGTCTACATTTCTGAAATGTGTAACTAGCTTGATTGCAATTACATGTATACATGCTGTAACATGTGTGGACAGAGGTATAACCTACAAAAATCTGTTGAACCTATGAAACTTATAACCTATGAAAAACATTTTATGACATCCTGGAATGCATGCATTAAGCTTAATATAATTTATTGATGATGGTAAGACTAACTAAGCCTCAAAATCCACAAAAAAATTGGCTTTTCAAGTACCTCCATTAAGACTACAAGTGACAGTGAGAGCCCTTCCAGTTAAGACTTTGTTCACAACATACGTAATTTAATCCTTAAAGGAACACACCACCGTTCTTTAATAATGAAATATGTACATACCTGTCCCGTGTCAGTGCATGCACTCAACTAAGCTTGACCCAGTTCTTTCAATGTGTCCAGACAGCCAAAGTGACCAAACAAATCCGATAGGCTATCATGTAGTGTTGTCACGATACCAAAATTATTGTTTCGATACAGATACCAAGTCAGGAATTGCGATTTTTATACTTTTTCGATACTTTTCCAGAAAAGGGTGAAACACTCTCAAATATCATTGATGTGCTTTATTTTGGGGCAACATTCTAATCATAACACCCTAATAAATGAACATATGAACAGCAGATATATTACTTCAATACTATATACTTCTATATAATTCAATACTTCAATGTATGATTTCTTTGATGTTTAATTTTATATTTGAGTCCATAATTTCTTACAAGGCGTGTCTCATAGGCCTACACTTCCTTTGCTTACAGTAGGTGCTGTGCTCTTTAAATGCTGTAATAACCTAGGGCCTAAAAAAAAGGGTTTGTTTTATTTATTTACCCCTAGTGGCAGCTGTGTGTGTGTGTGTGTGTGTATATATATATATATATATATATATATATATATATATATATATATAAATATGCACGCTGATTTGTTATGTACCAGAGACTATTTGTTAGCATCTGAAATAAAATGTGTCAGCAGGGCTCGAAATTAACTTTTTTTTTACTTGGCACTGGAGAGTATAGGAACACCAACCAAAAATTAACATTGACTTTAAGTAATTTGCATACCGTATTTCTTTAAATTATGGCTGGATAACTAATAACCGGGCCTGGTTTAATGGCTGGGGGACGTTTAAAAAGCCGGGCCTGACAAGACATTTGGCAAATGCATGAAATAAACCCTTTTAAAAGATAAACTTGTCTAATTTAATATTTACATTTAAATTGGGACCTATATTTATGTGACTGTTATTTTCAAGTGTTTTGCAGTATGCAGACACTGTTGTTGGCGAATGAAAAGTTGTCATAGGCGGAATTTATTGATCATCAGGCAGGTTAGGTATCATTAACATTAAGCAACGGAGACAACACAGAAAACTTTAGCAGAATTTATGGCGTTCAGAAAGAAAATTTGATATTAGGCCTAATCGTGGATATGGTATAATAGTCATTTAAAGTATGTCACTCCATATTGATGGAAAAGAAGACGCATTCTTTACTTCAGAGAGGGACTGTGGTCACGCGAGCTCCCACCAGAGAGCAGGCAGCATACCAAAAGCAATTCAAATGGCATAATGTAGCCTAGGCTACTTGATGCAATAATAAAAAATCATAGTCTACATGTAGCATACCGTAATTAAAGCGCAGCACAATAGCGGACATTACCTACTGGGTCAATAAGCAATAAAGGTCTGCCTGTTATCAAAACCTGATATTAAGGCCATAATTTCGGGAGATACAGTAGGTTATGTCATGTTAGATGCTATACCGTTCTTTTTCATTAGCTGCAACATGGCTTTAAATTAGTAAAGGTGAGCTCTTCTTTGGCGATGTTAATGATGATACTGAACTTTTTGCCACACATCTGCATTTCTTGTGTTTGGCACTGTCACCGTAAAGTGCATAGATTCAGTGACAAACACTGTGTTACCTGCAAACTCCGTCCCACAGGTTTTACAGTAAATGCCGTGCATAGATAGAGCCATTTTCATAGCGGAGCCATTCTTTCCGAAAACTGTACACCTTCTTTTCTAATGGTGAATCAACATTCACCACACGATAACTATCACCAGCACAGTTATTTGTCATTTTAGGTGGTCTGCCAGTGTTCTCCTCATTGTTCCACTTCTTCGCCTCTTTACATTTCTCCGGTGCAGTTAACACTGTCTCCTGACTGAGTGACTGACAGCTATTATTACAATTCCTCAAGCTCATAAAATAAATTTGGGTCGCACATAAATTGACAGGTTCAGTCGGAAACCGGAACCAAACAAAAAAATAATTATGCTTAGGCTAAATAAATCACTGACAAACATGCACATGCTCTGATTATAATCATAAAGCCTATAGATAATTTTAACAGATGTTTTGTATGGTTTATTTTAGCAGCTTGCAAATTATTAACGTCATCCATAAAAGTTGCGTTTTCAGAGATCCTTGCGTCATCTTTGTCAACCATCTGTGTTTTCTTTTGTATCACCATACCCATCGTAGATAACTATTCAAGTAACTGCATATAGGAAAGACATGGATTGTTTCGCTTCGAGGCTGCCTGGACACATTGAAAGAACTGGGTTAAACTTAATGCTAACAAAGTAGAATTGTGCACCAGAGCGCTTGAGTGCATACACCGAGATGTGGCGGGTATCAACTAATCTAAGTCAGGGGAAGGGAAAGTTAGGGGAATATTTCAATATTGAAGAACGGTGCAGAGTATCCAAGTATTATAGCTGAAACCTGTGCCACCACCTAAAATTACAGACCAAGCTTTCTGGTCATATATTATCCACTACAATCTCTTCGTAAACTTCAGATTTCATGATGTGCATGCACATCATGCACACAAGCAAGGCCAGAGGTTAGCAAAACAACCGTAAAACATCTTTAAATGTCCAACATGTTTGACTCCCAGGAGCCTTATTGGCTTATTCAGGTACACACCTGTCTGACTCATTCTATGTATTTCCAGTAACACACATCTTTCTGCTATTTAAAAAAAATGTAATGAGGTTCACAAGGAAAGTAACCAGATAAGTAGAGTAAATTAAATAAAACATACCTAAAATAAACTGCAATAATTTTCTGCCCAAAAAAAAAAAAATCCAGGAATGCCATTTTTTGCTATGACTGTGTAACAGTGCAAAGTACCAACTCACAGTCTAGCAAAGGTGGTGTTGTACCCAGTGGAGTTGTCGGAGTAGTTGGAACAGGCTCTACAGATGCGGCAGCCATGTCAATCTCTGGGTGGCTCTGTATTACAATTAACAACATGTTACCGTCAAGATAATACAGTTCCATATTTAAAGGGATAGTTCGGTTTTTAACACATTGAGCCCCTTTCACAGGTTGTCTAAAATGAAATAAAGTGGTTGACACCAAAATTTTGATGATTGCTCCTGTCTCGGCTATTTGGGAAATATAGAATCGCCTCTGCCTGTCTTTAAAATGGCTAGCAATGGGCATTTGTTGTTTCTATCCTTTAAACACTGGTAAAAACCGAACTATCCCTTTAAGTTCAAAGCCTAATTCTGTTGGGATGTTTGATGAAATGTCAATAAAAACAAAATACTTGGGGGTGACTGTCAGTGCTTTCATGACGATTCTTAAGTCAACAATGATACGATTTGATGCGACTCAACACAATTTTCAATATTTTTTACGCGCATACCGTTTCGCTCTGTAGTGTGCAGAGTTAAAACACCTGAAAATGGAATTTGTTAAAGATGGTAATCATCGCCCAATCCCTGCAACTGAAACAAAGGTGGCACTGTTCCAAATATTTACTTCGATTATCCATTATTAAGCGCTATAGTGTTTTTTGTACAGTCAATAAAAAATGCTGTTTAAACCTGATGCTAACCTTCTCTTTGTTTATCCTGCCTTTATCCCACCTCGGTTGCCGCTCACTTGTTTACATTTTGAAATAACTTTCAAACATGGATTTAACATTAATGTCCATTATTAGTATCTTGATAAATGTGTTGTCAATGATTTGTTATCAGTGGTTGGTTAATAGTAGGGGAGAACCGGGAAGGATGAAACACTTTTCGTTTAAATGTTGTTTTGAAAGACAACGTTACAAATAGTAATTATTTCTTTGTGTGATGAACAACTCACAAGTGTGGTCTCTTTTATTTGGTATAGATGGGCGATGATTGTGGTGTGATTTAACTTTGAATAGAAAATGGTAATTTGTCTCAAATTGAATTTGATTTTATGTAATTTCAAGTAACAAACATCTTTCTGCTACTTACAGGAAATATAATGAGGTTCACAAGGAAAGTATGTGACAAGTATAGTAAATGGAATGATGCCTATACAAAAAAAGCAATAATTTTCTGGAAATTTTCTGGAAATCCAGGAGTGCCACTTTTTAAAATTGAGTGTTTTTTGGTAGAGATGGGCGATAATTGTAGTGCAATTTAACACTGAATGGAAATGGTAATTTGTTTCAAATGTCCCGATTGGCTGGGACAGTTGAAACATGGGGTGGGACAAATGAGACATTATAAAATATAAGGGAACAGTAAACATTATGCAGGACAAAGGCCATTATTTGTCAATATTGCTCAATTTTCAGGAAGGTTCGCACACTGTATAATATTAAAGTAGTTAAAGGCCCACTATGCAACATTTTTCATTTAATTAATCCGTTTCATACTGTTTAGGATGCTAAAATTAGTCATTACACGGCGAACAAACGGTGTAGAATGCGCCACCGTGGCCAATAGCGGTAGATACAGCACTTGCAATGTTCAGCAGCCCGGACCGCCTCCAATAGAATGCAGTGCAATACAATGCAATACAGCGGGCTTTAGAGGGAGCTCGTGAAAGAGAAAAACAGAATGTTGCTTAGTGCCGGTTTAATAATCTTTGCTGCATGCAAATTCACGTTGGAATTTTACCGGTTTCCTTTTTAACGAGGTTGGCAGCTATCATAGCTATGTATATATCTTCATATTCTCAATTTGTTTTCATGCTTTATACAGAAAAAAACTATACATATGTTAAAATTATAAAATAAAATAGTGAAGTAAAGGTGATTCAAGATTTCACCTTGGATAATGGATGGTGATGAATGAGGATGGATGTAGAGTCAATAAAAAACCCTAAGTTGCTGAAAGGAAACTATCGACTATTAAACACTGTTGCTACTCATACTATGCAAGTGTTTAACTATTCAAACTCAATTTGAATATTCAGACACTTCAACAGTGTCCACATTCCAGTTACCATAGTTACTATCATACTTATACAACTATCAACCTAGCTACCAGTAAAATAATGAAACTGTCTCCTCAACTTAAAGCAATTTCATTTCCATGCAAACAGTAATTCCCTGGAATTACAGCATCTAGTTTAAAAATTAAATTTTACAGTCCTAACTATGTGTGCACAACGCACTGCTTAACTGCAATGCAACTACTAAAAAGCGTTTTTGATGCTCGATTCTAATATAGTTGCGTTGTGTTGAAATGAACTACAGCTGCTAGGTAAGTGTTTAGGTTACATTAGAGGTTCGCAGAATGGTTGTTTACAGAATGTCACAATCTTTTCAGAATTCTGTTTGTATTTGTTTAAACATTTAAAAAAGATTCCCAACTTGGTAGATATGTTGGTGTCAGATACATCTAATATGACAAATTCAAAATGTGTTATATATGAAATACATACAATACATACATAAAATACACATACATTTGTACAGCTTGAAAATTGCCATTTAATTTACATCTCAATCCTCAATACACTATTGGGCAAATAGTGACAAAGCCTGAATGACACTTGTACAGCCTTTGCTATTTCAACTCCATTTCTATTTAAATCCAGGGTAAGTATTTAAATTTTATTTTAAACGTTAGATGATCTAAAATTAGGAAATGAGAGCAATATTGATAATGTCTACAGAAACGGTTTAGAACTACATGTGATTATCAGTTTTTAGCCCTGCTAAACAAGAGATGTACGTAATAACAATGTCAGTTTAGGCCACACCAATAAAATTAGTTGGTTCTCTGATTCGCCGCTTGAAAAAAATGCTAAATGAAATAAAAATAAAATTGAATTCGATCTCACACGAACATAAAAAACACCGTGGCTGATAGCTATTATACTGGGGGAAAAGCATGCTGCGTTCACGTGACGTCAAAAACCAATCAAATCGCGCCTTTCACTTCAGAGCGCAAGAGACATGGAAAGATGCCGGTGGACCCTGCTTGGCCAGTGTTTGCAATTATTAGAATATTTGATCTGAAGAGAAAAACGTTTGACAAGTGCATTGAAATGAAAGAGGATGAGAACTTTGCGCAGTTGTAGGCCACAAGCAGTATGCATGTGCAACTCTGTGGAGGTGAGTTTGATATTTCATAGATTGAGAGTCGAAAAAAAAAAAACATTCAAAGTCAATAAATAAAATCAATAAATAAATGAATAGCATGTGCCTACACACTCACATCCTCGCACGCACACACACGCTTCTCTTTCTCATGCAAAAAACTCTCTTTTTTCTAGATTCACATGACTGCACGTTGATGAATATCCATCTCCGTATCACGGAGTTTTAGTCAGTATCTAATTGCTATCTGGTGAATCTGCGATTTTGACGTTCTAATGCCCTGTGACAAAATGAGTTTGAACGCAGGCTACAGCAGCCTAGATTTAGTCATACCCCAATTCCACAGCCAGCTTACTTGGTGCTTAGATTCCCAAACTTTTAAATAAATGACAAACCGTCAAACCTTTACATAACATAGAATGACAGAATTATGAATTTGTACATTGCCTAAAACCTGCATGACAAAAAGTGTGCTCTGAGCAATCATCACAGTAATGAACATTAACTGTGAATGTGCTAATTTACCATCAGAACATTTTTTTATTTTTATTTTTATTTCGCTCGCTCGCTCCATATTTTTCCAGAAAAAATCCGAGAACCAACTAATTTTATTGGTGTGGCCTTATGAGTAAAAAAATGTCTAAACTTGTATTTCAACCAAAATAATTTAGAATGTTTTTTTATCATGTTGATATGGCTGACATTGCTCTTATTCTCCTAATTTTATATCTGCGCATATATGACGCCGTTGCTTTTGTTTTATTATTCTGCGTTGGAGTCACTGCAATGCGTGCCATTTCACTGCCATAACATTAAGCTGTGAAATCGTCCATGGAGCGCTGTTACAGTAAACACGTGTATTGTGATACAAGGATATTTAAAGCCATGCAAATAAATGAAGAAATTGTTCTCAAAAATTGGAACAGCAGCAGCACTACATTGGTAAATCATAGATACATAGAACAAAATACGAACCTATAAAATCTTGTTTGCACAAACTGTAAGCACTGGGTATCATAAGTCAGTATGTTTCACTTACTTGAGCCAAAACTGTGATGAAGTTTCTGTTCAGATGAACTGCCTCATACAAGGCCAAGAGTATGGCCTCATTAGTTCTGCAAAAAGGTCATAATTTTGTCAATACAAGTCAATTACAGTACATTTTGGAAAAGTGGACAGTGTGTTAACATATAAAGTTCAGTGTTAACATATAAAGTAGCCGATCATAACGTGCTGTCTGATAACTATAAAGGTCATCATGCCAAATAACAATTACCAAACCAGAAGTTATAATGCTACATGGTTGACAGAAATGCTACCTCTTCAATGCAGAATGCCAGAATGTTTAATTACCCCAAGTTTCATGAGCTGGTTCTTTCATGTATCCGATACAGAATTATTTTCATAGTCAACAATATATTTGATGTTGCTCCATACCACTGACTAGAGCTGGGTATCGATTCAGATCTCCCTAATCGTTTTGTGTTTCGATTCAATAATAGTACAAGAGAAAGTGGCAGTAGATTTGAAGCATTTGAGTGATCAGAATTTGCGAGTGCACCGCCACCCCTCCAAGACATAGAAGATGGTAAGGCTACAGCCATATAACAATAAATTAATTAAAAATTTCAAGTCAAAGTTCAAAGTTTCAACAACTGATTTTTGTCCTTTAACTGCTCTCGTGCTTGATGATGGTTTGATTATAATTTTTTCTCCTTCTCTGTTCTATATTTGATGAGGCAGAATTTACAGAAACGTCACTACTACTGAAAGCTATATGTTCATATTTGTCTAATTTAAAAAACACAATATCAAAGAAATCCATACTTCCCAAAATTTTGGAGTGGCCTATTTTATAACAGTGCAATAATAATGAAATTCATGGGCTTACTGGACTGATAGCTTCTCCTCTGCATCTGCTACAAACATGCTGCCAACCTATGAATTCAAAGTTAAGCAGAGAGTACATAAAGTTCTGATGGGTTTACCACATATTATTAGCTGATTTTCAACCATGGTTCGTACCATACTAGAAAGTGCAGAGAGGAAACCTCCTTGATTTTCATCCTCTTTATCTTTATACTGCCTGCAAAAAATATAATATTTAACACACACACACACACACATATATATATATATATAGCAATATATATAAGTAAAAATCATCTTCCAAGACAACTTCTTTTTACCTATTGTATTCCGTCAATGCCTGATGAACAACCATGCCCATTCCCTGGCAAAACATAAAAAAATTATTGTACAGCCAATGGCAGTAAAAGATTACATCAATAAGCCTATGATCCCTAGTTTGACACTGGTTTATGTATTACACCTTTAAAGAGCGTTGGTAGTAAGGCTACAGCTTATTTCTCTGCACTGTCACTTCCTCAAGCTATAAGCATACAATCTGGTACTCTTCAGACTAACAAGTCTTGTTCAACAGCAACCAGCATAGCATCCTCATCAGTAACCACAACTATCTAATTACAACTAACCCAGCAACAATCTTAAACAACCTAGCAACCACTTCCATAATAACATCCTAAAAACCAACATAGTAACCCACATGATAAGCCAAGCAAAGTAGCAACCAGTCAGTTGCAAGAAATGCTTTGAGAAAAAAAAAATGGCCTTAGCTTCTACGCATACAATTTGACTTACTCAAAACTACAGTTATTACTATACTACTATACTAACATTAATAACTTCAAAATAAAAACATGCATGCATTGCATTTCTAGTTCTTTTTATTGTTCTAAAATTGTTTAGCATCAAATTATTCAACCTTTCAACATAGAAGCTTCATTAAAATATTGTTGCGTATTGTTGCGAAACATTTTTAAAAATATCCCAGCAGAAATGAAGGGTGGTACATCAAAATTCAGTAGTCAATTTTTGTTCTCTCCCTACCTTCCTACTGCAATAAATATTCTACAGTCCTTTCAGCATTCTGTACAGATCACATTATCAGCCTTTTCAAAAGTATTTTTTAATTATTATTATTTAGTAATTTTATTTAGCAATTAACATAAAAACCAAGGTGACTAACCAGGATATATTACCCGGGCATTGAAACCCCCACAAGAGAAGAACACTGCAAATCTAATTATATTTACATTATGTAATTAATGAAACACTTTTTATGAATCTAATTCCACTACAACTTCTCAAAGTTGAGACATCTGCAACATTATCCAAATCAACGTCCTGGTCTCCCAAACATACAATGACATAAAATGTAAACTAAATTAGAGATCATCATAAAGAACACATCCTACATTAAAATAGAAATATGGGGAAAATTATCTTACATCTAATGTAGGCTCATCATCCACAATAGATAACTTCACAATGTAGGGATTCACAGACTGCAAATAAAAACTTGGATTAATATTAAAATATCAAATAAAACACTCACAACAACTTAAACTGCATATGTAGCAAATTAGAACTAGACCAGCATTCCACTGTAGAGATAGTGTAGTATAAAAATGATAGTTAATATAATATTCTGTATTGAAACTATATTGATTGTTTCATATATCATAAACCTGTGACCAACCCTGTTTAGCACCCCATTGTCTAATCAAGTCCACGACTGTGTGACCATTTGTTTATTGGCAATCAAAGACCTTCCGCTGTCGCCAATGCAATACACATCATGTCAGCCGACAATTAAATCACTGTAGCTTCCTGACACAACATCATTCACAATATCAACACGCTGTGTACATCCCATAGATTTTGTCAGTATATCCAGATCTCTTTAGACTGTTGCTAGCACCAAAGGCATTAAAAAAAAATCACAGGTATACCCGGTGTAATCTGTGTCACAGAGGAAAATATATATATAAAAAAGAATCTTAGGATCAAGACATCTTTGTCAACCGCAAGAATTCTTATCCAATAAATACACATGTATTTGATGCATGTACAAAATACCGGACGAGGGTGGACTATAGGTTACATTTATTTGACACATTTTTGATGAATCAAGAAACTGACTCACATTAGATAGGCTTCAGTTTTAATACAGTTTCAGGTGTGATATTCCCACAATTTCATGCACCAAATCTAATCAGCAGTATAGTGTTGCCTCTTGGCTTCATTTTCACAACTTGCCTGATTCTTATGTAAGGCAAAACTAGAATCCACATCCCACGTCTGGCTCAAACTAACTTAATCATCATTAAAGCAGCACCAAGGAGTTTTGAAAATCGCACCCTCTACGGATTGGAACGGAAGCTTGCCATAAGGCAAGTCAAGTTGTAGTTTTACTTGAACTACAGATCACTACCGATTGGGCAAACTTATTTAGTGCTGTTAAAGCTGATAGAGGGCCACAGAGCAAATGCAGCAAGTATCAATCACCTTGTTACGAGTTGATGGACCACTAAAACGATTTTCATGGTCATAAAATAGCTTAGAAATCGCTTGGCCAGTTGTGTTACAAACGGAGATTGAGCGCACCGCTCTACAGCCCTGTATAGTGAATACGGAACATGCAACGTGTGAGAGAGAATGCTCCGCCAACAGTACAGATAGCTGTACAATACAGCAATACAGCTAGCTGTTCAGAGCTCCCCCTGCAGCTTTGGGATGTTTAATGCAGGGTAAAAAACAGACTTACTGAGCGTGTCTTTAAGGACCCCCACCCGAGAAAAGAGTTGGGTTGGGTTGTGTTTTTCTGGATAAATGTATTGACAGAATGTAATAATCATCATGTTGGGTTATGTGAGCAGCTATCTTATAACTTTGTGCCAATTCAAAACATCTGTACACAGTTTTACCCAAGTAATTATTTAGTATCCCGCATACTAATTTGATTTCACATTTCTGTATTGGCCTCAGACATGTGACTAATCACAGCCTAGGTAAAGCAGAATTAGCTTGTGTGACTATGGAGATAAGTAATGTTCTCCTGTGTTCTAGAGCTCTCTGTTCTTGCTTCTCTCTGGCCAGCAAATTGGCACTTAGGGGCCTAAAGTGTGCCAAGAAAATTCTCCTCTGACGTCTAGTATCAACAAGGCATTTTCGACCACAGGACTGCCGGATGTTTTTCCCTTTTCACACCATTCTTTGTAAACCCTAGAAATGGTTGTGCGTGAAAATCTCAGTAACTGTGCAGATTGTGAAATACTCAGACAGGCCCGTCTGGCACCAATAACCATGCCAGGCTCAAAATTGCTTAAATGAACTTTCTTTCCCATTCTGACATTCAGTTTGGAGTTCAGGAGATTGTCTTGACCAGGACCATACCCCTAAATGCATTGAAGCAACTTCCATGTGATTTGTTGATTGAACAGGTGTTCCTAATAATCCTTTAGATGAGTGTATAATGTCTGAAGGCGCCTTATGTATACAGTCTATCATCTTGTTGCAAATTATGTGTGTATAGTACTTCTTGAGTATTAAGTCGAATTCCTTGTATATTCAAGTATACTTGGCTAATAAAACCTAATTCTGATCTTCTCATATTCTTCTACAAGTGCTGCTCGCCCACACGCTCTTCCTCGTCCAGCTGGCCATTGCCCACTGTCAGCTGTAGGTTTAGCCGATCCTGTCCGTCTTGCTGTCCACACCCTCGTCTTCTACCTCTGCCTAAAGAAATTCTAGGCTTTGCTCCCCCTCTCTCCATCCCCGCTTCGGTGACTGACACATTTATGATGTCAAGCTCCACATTTCCCCATAAAAATATGGAGAACTACTTTTTGTTAATTATTGCTAGGTTAGCTTGTATTTGTCTTCAACTTTGTTTGCTGCACTAAAACCAAATAACAAGCAATCATTTTATACAATGTCATTGTATGGGACAGTTTTCGAACGAAAATACTACATGTCTGTAATAACAGTTTTAATTAAACTTACTTCATCAGCTAAGAAAATGCCAGTGAAAGTTGTTTTGCAGAAGCCATACACTTATGTTCTGCTCTTAGCTACCATAGAAGGAAATAAGCACTGAGAAAAGAGAGGGGCTTATTTATCTTATACAATTACATGCAGTATACCACCTCCCCGCTGGATAGGAGAAAAAAAGGACGTTGAAATGGTAAACGGTTAAGGTAATGAGCAATATAATTCAAACACATTCTAAAAATATCAAAATCTGTACTTTTATGTGTATATGTACCTTACCTCATATTTTCTGTAATTGACCAGCAGAGCTAATAGAACAACAGCATCATAGCCATGCTGTGATCTGCTTGACACGTTGGATAGAATCTAGTGAGGATAGAGAAAAAGGAGTGGAGATGCTTCATAGCAAAAGACAATACTGAATCAAACCCGATTCCAAAGAAGTTTGAACACTGTAAAAATTATAAATAAATAAAAATAAAATGCAATTTAGAGGAAGTTTCGCATTTCAATATTTTAATCAGAATAGAATATAGATACAATATCAAATGTTGGAAGTGAGACATTTCGAAATGTAATGCGAAATATTGGCTCATTTTGGATTTCATGAAAGCCACACATTTCTAAAAAGTTGGGACAATAAGAGGTCGAAGAGATTATACTGTATGTACATAGGGCAGGGTCAAAAATAATTATCACAATATATATTTCAAAATGAGTGATAACGATGTAACTGACAATATGATTGAAGCGAAACCAATTACTTCTAAACTAGGGCTGGGACAAACGATTAATCAAGGGATTATTTTTAAATTTGATTTGATTATTGATTATTTACACATTACCTGACTAATATAATTTCTAAATGTTATTTTACATATCTATGTAACATATATGTTTAAAAGTGAGAGTGTAACACATACAGTATATAAACATTACTAGAACTCATATTTGACTAAATAGTAAAGATGATGTTCCTGCCATGTTGGACAGACAATGAAATTTAAATCTGTCGGTTTACATGTCATACATGTACATGACATTTGCTGACTAGTTCTTTTTTAAAGATATTTTTTGGGGCTTTTTGCCTTTTATTTGGATAGTTACAGTGGAGAGATAGACAGGAAATACACGGGAGAGAGAGATGGGGCAGGATCGGCAAAGGACCACAGGTCGCCGGAGTCATGGCATGACGCCTTAGGGGCCGTTCACACGGACACGCTTTTTTAACCTCCAGGCGCTCAATTTCAATTGTTTCCCTATGGAACGATGCGTCTTTGAAAAAGTTCCACTGCTGCGATACGTTCGGCATTTTTTGTCGCTTGCGTCTCCTTCTAATAACGCGAGGCTTCTAAAAACGCCAGGCGCTCAAAGTTGAAAATGGTTGAACTTTTGAGGTTTTTATTTACAATGGGCGTTGCGTAGCAACGTTTACGTTCTTAACCGCTTTGCAAACGGTGAGTTTTTGGAATGGTTGCGACACAGTAGGCGCTTTTGGAGGTGAAAAACGCTTTCCATGTGAACGGCCCCTTAGCCCGCTGAGCCACGGCGCCTCCAGCTGACTAGTTCTTCATTGCTACTTGTATTACAATAGTTACATGCAATTTCAACAGGCCAGGGCGACCGAGAAAGGAACACATTTCTTGATAAATAAACGTTAAATATTGATAAATATTTTTATTTTTGTTGGGTGCTGGGACATTTCATGAAGCTGAATTTTCATAAAATGTCAATATCAATCCAAAGATAATTTTCCCATGGACTGTTCATCACACCAATCAGGTTATGTGGTTTAACATAGTATGTTATCTGTGAGTTGAAAACTGCAATTACTGTGACAGAGGAGAAAGTGATCAGATATGTCGCCCATTTTTAAAAATAACGTTATTTCGACGTGTTTTCATCTCATCACATTGCCTGTATATTGTGGGAGTGTGGAGTCGTTACACCTCAAGAGCAGCTTTTGAAAGCAGGGCTAATAAACACAATATAGTATATTGTGTTCACTCACCACATAACTTGCAGGCACCACGTTTTCTCTGATGGAATTCGGTCTTGTGAAAGCTGTCTGTTGGCAATAAACATCGCTGAAGTGCATTTAATTTTTCTTTGCGTAGCTGGCCTTGCAACACTGCTAACTTTGCATGTTTAGTAGTCTACTGTAATGCCATTTCAGGTTGGCCTTTTTCAGTACATCCAGCGATTCTCCACACCACACACACGTATCCGGCCCAGAGGCCGGACGTTCCCCACCCCTGTTCTAGGCTAACTGGTTGTTCCAATGGGTTGTGTAGTTGCATTCACGGCTATACATCGTGGTATTATTATAGTGTGAATAGTGGTTTATCTGGTTGAGAAAGATGTAGTAGTCAAGTCAAGTCAGTTTTATTTGTCAATTTCTTCACATGTACTCGACATACAAAGGAATCTAAATTACGTTTCACACTTGTCCCATGCGTAGACGTTGACAACAATAAAGTGCAGATGCACAACAAGAAAAACAATTTAAACAATAAAGTACTGTTAAGTAAAAAAAAGTGCAAGTGGGCTTATGGCATTCTACGTAGGTAACACACAGTATATATAAGACAAGACATAACATAAAGTAAGTGTTCTAGCAGTGTTGTTTTGTTGTCTTAGTGCAACACAAGATATTAGCAGCAGTAGTATTAAATATAAATAGTGGTAAAAAGTGGTATAAATAGTGGTAAGAAGAATAATAGAATATATAGCAGCAGGTGTGTGCAAATTGCAATGCAGAGGTAGCTATAGTTATTTTCAGTCCAGAGTGTTGTTTGGTTTTTGGTTCAGAGTGTTTGTTTCCTTGTTGGTTTAAAGAACCTGCATAATCCTCCTAAACTGTGCAAAGGATTGCACTCGCAGTCAATCTGTCTGTGATGGTGTAAAGTTAGCAAAGAGGGAAGTAAATCGCGAGTGTTGCTAGTGAAGATTTGCCATAGCCTTATGGTGGATTTCAACGCTGTTTGGAAAACAGTACAAAAACAAGTGTATGCATCAGTTTTATTGACTGAATAACTCCACGGGTCCCGCTGGATACTAGTGAATTGATAAATTTTTTTTGAAGGAAATCGATAAAAAAAACCTACATCTGCTTAATGTCTAGTTATGCAGCCCCAAACGCAACAATTTTTTGTCATCGTTTAGGAACTATGATGTATAACTATGTTTTAAAACTGTGTGAGAGAGTATCCAGGTGCTTTAAGTCAGTGACAAGCCATGCACGTTCTGCCATCCGGAAGTATCTTGGCACCTATACGTAAGACCGGCACATCCGGGAACTTGACTCGTGAGAAACGCCCTTCTGGGGGGAAAACAAACAACAAATGAATATGACCACTCAATACATTACCACTTTGCCGGTCGGTGACCGTGAAAGATACGTTCAAAAGCTTAATTTAACTAATATAAAAACATGTCCCTTCAGTCTCCCGTGTACTATGTGGTGCAACACCCCACGCAGTGGGATTTACTCGTATCTCATTGAGTCTCCAGGTAAGTAACTAAATTGTTTTCCTGTATTTTTGCCTTCATATTTGAATTTTAATGTAGTGTAGTTGACTCACAGGCTCAGATAAAGTCTGAAATATGATGGGGACTGTTCTAACTCATCTCCTCTCTGACTTTCCATGCCATTACCACCCTGCCGTGAGTCATCATGGCCTTGTACTGCCTGACCCTGCACCTCTTGCCTCCTGGGTACCCAACCAGCCCCACCGAACATGCCATCCTCCTAAGGACCTTCTTCCTACGTATGATCTGGCGCCACTACTGAATGGTCCTCAACCCACTCCACGGTACATACCACTGCCTCCCTACTGAGGGTCACCCCTGCCTTCCACTGCCTGATCCTGCATCTCTGGCTTCCTGGGCGGGCTGCCTTCAGCTCCACAGACAACCCTGACATGATTGATACAGCCTCCAGCTGGCCCCTGGCTTGACTGCACCTAATGACATGGGACTATATCCTGGGATTATAATGGGACTCCTATATTACTTTATTTATACCACAATTTTCTTATAATGTGTACCTAATGGAATAATAGTGGACTAATCACCATCTGAGAGACTGAAAACCTGCCCTAGGGTTAGCCCCTTGAGCCGTTGGAACTGCCCAAGGTTTCTTCCTTTACCATAACAAGTAAAAACAAAAAACGCTGATAGGGAGTTTTTCCTTGCCCCTGTTGCTCATTGGGCCTCTGTGTTAAGCGCCTTGAGACATGCCTTTTGTAAAAATGCACTATATAAATAAAATTGAATTGAAAATTGAATTGAATGATATGATAATTTCTGTCATAGTCGATAAGTGTTGATAAGCCTGATTCATTTTTGGTGTAACATTAGCTACACCAAAACACAAAGGCTGAAGAGTCATCCTGAACGTGACGCGCGCACTTACCCTCCCAAAGGAACACATCATCAAACTCCTTAACAAACTATACCTCACACTGCCCCCCTAGGCCAAGTACTAAACGTATCAAATGTAAGAGTTATAAAAAGCACAGTAGTTTGATTCACATTGATAGTAGGCTAAACATAAATGTCCATAGAACTCGCAGAGCTAAGAGAATGATGGGGTCGGTTAGCGCCTGAAAAGTAGCCTATATTAAGGCATGAATTTCCACAGTAAATAATACATTTACATTTACATTTATGCATTTAGCAGACGCTTTTATCCAAAGCGACTTACAAAAACGAGGATAACAATCAAGCTACATAGCAGAAACCTTAAGGAGCATAGTGCTAGGGGATAGTGCTTCAGTTCATTTTAGTGCTAGGATAGAAGATGTTCTCTGAATAGCTGGGTCTTTAAGAGCTTTTTGAAGGCCTCCAGAGATGGCCCTGTTCTGATTGTTTTTGGTAGGTCATTCCACCAGCGTGGGACGACACATGAGAAGAGTCTGGATTGCCTTGGGCGAGGTGCTGGGACTGCCAGTCGACAGTCATTGGAGGACCGGAGTTGTCGGGGGGTAGCCTGAGCTTTTATGAGAGCGCTTAGATAAAAAGGGGCAGATCCTCTAAGCGCTTTGTAAGTCAGCATCAGTGATTTGAATTTGATGCGAGCCGCCAGAGGCAACCAGTGGAGCTCGATTAGCAGAGGGGTGACATGCGTCCTCTTCGGCTGATTGAAGATGAGACGCGCCGCAGCATTTTGGATCATCTGAAGTGGCTTGACGGCACAGGCAGGAAGTCCTGCCAGAAGGGCATTGCAGTAGTCAAGGCGTGAGAGGACCATAGTTTGAACCAGCAATTGGGAGGCTTGTTGAGTTAGGTATGGTCTGATCTTTTTGATATTGAATAGTGCGAAGCGGCAGGCCCGGGCAACAGAAGCAACATGGTCATTGAAGGTTAGCTGGTCGTCAATCATAACACCTAGGTTCCTGGCTACCCGTGAGGGAGCAAGAGACAAGGAGCCAGAGTTGATGCAAATGTTGTGATGAAAAGTTGGTTTAGCTGGGAGGACCAGCAGCTCGGTTTTTGAGAGGTTCAGCTGGAGATGATGGTCTTGCATCCATGCAGAGATGTCAGAGAGGCAATCCGAGATTCGCGTTTGGATGGTTGGGTCATCGGGTGAGAATGACAGATAGAGCTGAGTGTCATCGGCATAGCAGTGGTAGGAGAAGCCGTGCTGGCGGATGATTTGGCCCAAGGAAGTGGTATAGATGGAGAAAAGAAGGGGACCCAACACAGATCCTTGGGGTACTCCAGTAGCAAGGTGGTAAGGCGCAGAGGTGTGTCCTAGCCAGGACACTTTGAACAGTCGCCCAGTGAGGTAGGATTCGAACCAGCAGTATGCATCACCCTTGATGCCCATGTTTGACAGTATAGACAATAGAATACTGTGGTTTACCGTATCAAACGCAGCTGACAGGTCAAGCAGGATGAGTACAGATGACCTTGATTCCGCTCTGGCTTCTTTTAAGGCTTCAACCACAGATAGTAGAGCTGTTTCAGTGGAGTGGCCGCTCTTAAAGCCAGATTGGTTGTGGTCGAGTAGATTCTGTTGGTTCAAGAATTCAGTAACCTGTTTGAATACCGCCCTTTCAATAGTTTTTGCAAGGAACGGAAGGAGAGAGACCGGCCTGTAGTTTCCCACCTGGTCGGGAGCAAGAGAGGGTTTCTTGAGTAGAGGTGTTACCTGAGCATGCTTGAATGCAGAAGGGAAGATTCCTGTTGATAGTGAAGCATTGATCACATGTGTGATAGCTGGTGTGATAGTTGGAGCTATGGATTGCAAGAGGTTGGTTGGAATCGGGTCCAGAGGGCACGTTGTAGGACGGCTGCAAGTGAGAAGTTTAGACACATCCATTTCGGTGAGGGGTTTGAATGAAGCAAATGAAGCAAATGTCGCGGCAGGACTATTGTAATCGGAGGTGCTGCCGTTAGTATACGGTCCAGTTGTAGCCTTTGCAGTTGGTTCAGAGAACTGCCTACTGATGGCAGCTACTTTGTCGTTGAAGAAAGAAGCAAAAGAATCAGCTGTCAGATTGGTAGCAGGAGGTGGTGGTGGGGGATTGAGTAAAGTTTTGAAGGTTGAGAATAGTCTCCTGGTGTCCGTGGCGTTTTGAATTTTGTCATTATAGAAGGCCTTCTTTGCAGCAGTGACATCAGATGAGAAGGAAGAGAGCAGTGCCTGGAACCTGTTTAAGTCAGAAAGATTTCTTGATTTGCGCCATTGCCTTTCAGCAGCTCTGAGGTTTGTACGCTGTTGACGGATGGAGTCATCAAGCCAAGGATGCGGTTGGGAGGGCCGAGCCGGTTTGGTGGATAGGGGACATAGCCTATCAAGACACATCCTCAGGGTAGAGCACAGAGACTCAGTGGCATCATTGACCTCAAGTGAGGAGAATGTACATGCTGGTGGAAGAGCAGAGGCGGCAAGAGAAGCAAAGCGAGAGGGAGAGAGATTGCGGAGATTGCGGCGGAACGATACCAGAGGAGGGGTGGTCCGAGATACTACTGGGAGGCGTAAGCTGAACTGAATGAAGTAGTGATCCGAGAGGTGCAGAGGTGTTATGGTCAGGGATTCCGTAGAGCAGTTGCGGACAAGTACAAGATCCAGTACCTTGCCTGCTTTGTGAGTTGGAGGACTATGAACCAGTTGTAGATCAAAGGAATGGATGAGTGAGAGGAAGTCAGAAGAGCTTGGGTTGTCCAGATGTAGATTCATATCGCCAAGGACGAGCAAGGGGCAGTCGTGCTCAGGAATGGATGAGAGCAGTGTATCAAACTCGTCTAAGAAGTCTCCTAGTTGGCCAGGAGGGCGATATATGACAACCAGGTAGATTTTGACAGGTGCTGTCACCAGTGTGGCATGGTATTCAAAGGAGTTGTATGTAGCTGTGGGTATCAGTCGGTTGTATTCCCAGTTGTTGGAGATGAGCAGGCCCGTGCCTCCGCCCCGTCCGGCTGGACGAGAGGTGTGGGAGAAAGTGTGGTTGACAGAAAGTGCCGCTGGAGTTGCATTGTTTCCAGGTTTGATCCATGTTTCGGTGAGGGCCATGACGTCTAAGGCTAAGTGTTTAGCATAGGCAGAGATGAAGTCCGTTTTGTTGACGGCTGACTGACAATTCCAGAGTCCTATTGAGAGTACAGAGCGATTCTCAGAAGCTTGCTTTAGCAATCGGAGGTTACCTTGATTGCGACGTCTTCTGCCAAAGCGAAACCTCCTGCGAGCTCCGGACCATGTAGGGATTGGGTAGAGACACATGCTGACCGATTTGGAAGGTTTTTTATTTATTTATTTTTTTTTTTTTTTGCTATGCTCAGAGCCCCTGCTCGGTAGACACGCACAGGTTGACACGTATGTCTTTACCCTCAAATGTCTTCACACGAGAAGGGCTGAACACAAGGGCTGGCGCTCCAAGAAAAATCACTATGGATATGCAAGTCAGTTGCTAAATTGCACCGTTGAGACCACCCACCAAGAGACCATACAAAGAAAGAGGCCTAACAGTGGGAGGAGCTGGTGATTTTCAGTCCAGAGTTTCTGCTTACCTGCTAATTGCCCAATTGTGAGTTTCTGTCAGCTGATGAGTGTCCTTCAGCTGAATTAGTTTTAAAGTTGAAACCACTCAGCAGATGCACTTAGGTTCTCCTGTGTAGCTTCCTCTGAGTTATCCAGTTGTATGTAGTTGGTCTTTAAGGTGTTCCTGTTAGTGAGAGGACCACCCACCAAGAGACCATACAAAGAAAGAGGCCTAACAGTATACAGTATAACAGTATATAATATACGCAATTGTATCCTACTTTATTAAGTCACGCAGGTTGGTGTTGACAATAGTCAGTGCTGCGTCCGGATCAGTGAATTTGTGAATCTCACCTGAAGGCATCGTTAGTTTCAGTTCAGCAGGGAAAAAAGTCAGAAGTTGACTGAAGATCATTGATGCTCATTAAGAATCTTCTTCACCGACATGAATGCTGTGCGTTTCTTTGCAACCTCCGCTGTAAAGTCCGAAAAATAGACAGCTTGCGACCCAAGTTAGTGGAGATGCCTTGGCTGCCCGTCGGAGAATCTGGTCGCAGATCTGAGAGTAATGCACTCTGACAACAAATGCTTGTGGTGCTTTTCCCGCTGCCAGTTTTGGACGGAGAGAGATGTGCCCTGTCCAGTAAAGGCTTCTCCTCCTACTCCAACAGCTGTTGAAGTAGTTGAGCAATGAATTCAGTAGGATGAGGCCCTTCATCTCCCTCTGGTATACCTAGTATGCGAAGGTTGTCTCCCTCTGCCTGCCCTCCAGATCATCACATTTTGTTTTTAGTGCACACACTTCTGCAGACAGCTTGCTGAGTCTTGACTCCATGGCAGCAACAGTGTCGCTGTGCGCTGTGGCAAAAGACTCCAGCTCGTGGATAGCGTGCTATGCAAGTCCACTGTAGCCTGCAAGCCCGACAATGAGTTTTTAAGCTCCTCTCTGGCAGCTGTGACTTCAGCACGGAGATCGCTGGACAACGAGTCCACTTTAGAATCAATCTTGCCACAAATATCCGATTTTAAAGCTTGTAAGGTTTCCGTGAACCTAATGGCACCCAGAGTGTCTTCCTCGATGCTAGCCGAGGCATTCGGGGGAATCTGGCTTTGAGCGACCACCAGTGCTCTTAGCATCGCGTCTTGTTGTCATTTTCAGGCAGGATACAATGAAAACATCGACTTTAACTAGTAAGACTATAGTATGAAAGAAGTTTTTCGATAATAATAATAGCACTGTGCTTTAATATAAAAAATAAACTTTGTACTTGGCATGAGCTCCCGAAAGACACGTCTCCTCCATATGTGCACACTAGCGCCCCCCGGAGCAAAGACTTTTCTAATAGAAACCTATAGGACTGACAAAATGGTAAATAAAACATGAAAGAAGCTCTATTTCACTACGATACTTGGGTTGGAACATCTGCGAGCACCACTAACCACTTGGTGAGTAGCACTTGTTTCTAAGGTGTTTCTAAAGTGTTCTAAGGATAGAAAACAAATGCCTGTTGCTAGCCATTCTGAAGAAGGCAGAGCTGATTCTACATTTCCCAAATAGAGACAGGAGCAATCGTCAAAATTTTGGTGTCAACCAATTTATTGCATTTCAGACAACCTGTGAAAAGGGGCTCAAAGTGTAAAAAAACAGACTACACCTTTAAGCCAGTACATGTGCAGGCCGTCGGAAGTTTGCTAGAAAGCACTGGGATGATCCACATGAAAAATTGGGAGAATCATATGGTCAGATGAAACCAAAATAGAGTTTGTTGGTAAAACACTACTTGTCGTGTTTGGAGGAGGAAAAATGCAGAGTTCCATCCAAAGGACACCATACCTACTGTAAAGCATGGTGGTGGAAACATCATGCCTTGGCTCTGTTTTTCTGCAAAGAGACCATTATGACTCCTCCGTGTAAAGGAAAAAATGAATGGGGTCATGTATTGTCACATTTTGAGTGAAAAGCTCCTTCCATCAGCAAGAGCATTGAAGATTAAACGTGGCTGGGTCTTTCAGCATGACAATGATCCCAAACACACAGGTAACGAAGGAGTGGCTTTGTAAAAAGCATTTCAAGAAAGTCTGTGTTGCCCCAAAACATCACTGCTCTAGAGGAGATCTGTATGGAGGAATCGGCCAAAACAACAGCAACATTGTGTGAAAACCTTTTTTGACATTTGACCTCTGTCATTGCCAACAAAGGGTATTTAATGAAGTATTAAGGTGAACTTTTGTTACTGACCAAATTCTTTTGAAATCAGACAATGTGATAATCTGAATAATTTTTTTTATCTCTGTCTCTCCTAGTTAATGTATACCTTTGGTGAAAATTACAGGCCTTTCTAATCTTTTTAAGTGGGACAACTAGCACAATTGGTGGCTGACTAAATACTTTTTTAGCCCACTGTAAGTAAACAACTTCAGTAAGACAGATTTAGCTTAAGAGTGTGCTTTATCCCTCGTAAACTGTGGATTAGTTACTTAGATAGTATTGTTAACCTGGAAAATCACACAGCAAGTTGAACAAAGCTACTAATTCCACCTTACAAAAATGGGAAACATATCTGGATAACATCCAGGACTTAAGACAATCCCATTTGCAGTGAATCCACAAAGAGTAGCTGAAGACAATGTGTTTTTTTTTATTTACTTTATTAGGGCCAGAGCACCGCAGAGCCCTATATTGGTACTGGATTTATAATTATTATTTTTCTGTCATTTGCATCCTTTTTTGAGGCACTTGCCATGCACGAAAACTCATGAATTTTTGCACAGGCATCAGGATGTACGACCGGCCGGTCCTCACAAAGGTTTCAGCTTCGGATGTGGCCCAGGAACTTAACAGCGCCCCCTAAAGTGATGCGGCCTTCGGGTCGCCTATGGCCAAGGTCAAGCTGGAGACACCAAATTTTGGTAACACTTTACATAAGCACACCCATATTCATAATTAAGTAGCCAGTAACTAACATAGTTGTTAGTAGCATGTTAGCCCTTAACTAGCAGGTATCACTCATGAATTCATACTTTACAAAGCATGACCATATTCCACCCTTAACAGGCAAATAACTAAGACTTTTCCAGGTATTACTTCGTAACTACTGATTATTGCTGGTGAATTAGAAGGCAACAGAACATAAATTATGATCATAACAGGCAAAGCATAATTCTGGCCTTATTATGTAGCAGTTCCACAAGAACAGCTATTATCCATTAACAACACCTAAAAAGAATGCGTTGTTCTTGTGGAATGAAATGTAATCTCAGTGACATTTTGTTCCCACAACATAGAGCAATGGACAAAGAAGGGCTCTACCCCCATGAAGTTTACTTTAATTCACTGCTCATAACTCTTGGGCTAAATTGTAAAGGTATGTGTGAAGGATATTTGAATAAATGACGAGTGAGCTGCCCCTTTCTTTGTGTAGGTGAACTGTTTGAGAATGCAAATAGATGGATTTCAATTCATTTTTTCAATTCAGTTTTTCATCTCAGTAGCCACCATTTGTTTTAAACTGTGTCCTGGATGTACAGAAACTTAAGAACCAAAAAAGTCTTTATAATTTTTTTGTTTTTTTTTTCACAGTGGCTGTGAGAAAGCTATACCGAGTGACCTACGACCTGTGATCTCATCATTGATGGACCCTTTAGTTTTTTTCCCTCTCGAAATTCCACCTTGCGTTGTGCTGGCGTTCTGCCTTTTGTATTATGTCTTATACCTGTGTGTGTCTTATACCTGTACCATGCTCAAGTAGGTCCTGCTACTGTTGTTTGTATTTAGTAGAAGTAATGACTTGCACTATTCGAATCAATTTGTGCAACAGTTTTTTTGGTTGATGTATATTCGAGAGCTAATCTGTTTCAATCTGTATGCTAGTCCAGTTGAAAGGCAAACCAGAAAATAGCTTACTACATTCGTTATGTTTACTATTTTACCACTTTGATTTTACCTTAAATGTACCATCTCGCCATGCACCATCTAGTGGCGGTTGTTAAAATGACAAGACATGCTTGCGTAAGTAATGCAAATTCAGCTTAGTAGTTTGTATTCCATTTATTCCCTCTGTAGATACCACAATCATAATAACACACATTCACAAACACTATATAGACACACATACATGCACACATTTATGATCACAATTCATATTTACCAAGAGGACTACAATAAAGGGAACAACAACTGTATTATCTGTGTCCGTGACTTCTCTGACCAGAATTCACAGTCTAATATACATTTACATTTATGCATTTAGCAGACGCTTTTATCCAAAGCGACTTACAAAAAGAGGATAACAATCAAGCTACATAGCAGACACCTTAAAGAGCATAGTGCTAGGGAATAGTGCTTCAGTTCATTTTAATATCTTCAAGCTCAGTCAACCTACCTAAGCCGGAGTCCCACGCTCCTTCACTGTTGCCTAAGGAATTATTGTTTTAAGTTGTTTTGCAAAATAAAGACCTGTTGGACTATATTGGAGAATTGGAATCATTATAATTAAGGTAAATAACTCATTTTTAAAATATGAAGAGCGCTCCACTTTAGAACAGGGAGCATATTCTCACTCATACAGCACTAATTTGTATGTATTTAGCTAGTATTAACAGTTACAGGACTGCATTTCAACAACGCATTCTTTTTAGGTGTTGTTCATGGAGAATAGCTGTTCTTGTGGAACTGCAACATAATAAGTCCAGAATTATGCTTTGCCTGTTATGATCATAATTTATGTTCTGTTGCCTTCTAATTCACCAGCAATAATCAGTAGTTACGAAGTAATATCTGGAAAAGTCTTAGTTATTGGTATGCTAACGGTGGAACATGGTCATGCTTTGTAAAGTATGAATTCATGAGTGATACCTGCTAGTTAAGGGCTAACATGCTACTAGCAAATATGTTAGTTACTGGCTACTTAATAATGAATATGGGTGTGCTAATATAAAGTGTTTAAATTTTACAGAATTGTATGGCTCCTCGAGACAAACAACTTTCATATATTCATTGCATTAGCCACGCCCAACAGGAAGTGAGGTAATTGCGTTTGGATACACAATGGAATTTAACATACTTGTCGGAGACCGTTTGCCGGATTAACGTCAAACTTGGGATACACGATGCCAAGACATTGGTCATTTGAAATTGCAAAGTGATTTTTGATATTTCATAATATGTTTAAATGGCACAACGTTAAACTTTTATCAATTTATTTTCTAACAACAAAAACAGGAAATGTGTTATAAAGTCACAGTGCATTGACAGAATGGTCTGAAACTCCAAAGGTCCATAGATACTAGGATTATGATGATATCCAGACTCAATGGGTATGTCTGGTCTAGCGCCACCAAATGGCCATGCAGGAAATGCACCACAAATGAAATTATTTCCTGTGGTAGTCATATAGTTTCAGCTATACACTTAAAATTTGGCAGGATGCTAGGGATGACCAGGCCGAACAACTTTGCTACGTACATTGTATTAGCCACACCCAACAGGAAGTGAGGTATTTTGGATTTTGTGCTTTTGGACACACAATGGAAGTTAACATAGTTGTCGGAGGCACTTCATCAGATCCATCTCAAACTTAGTGTGTAGGATGCCAAGATGCTGAGGATGTTAAATTGCAAAGGGATGTTTGATATGTTGCACTATCTTGAAATGGCGAAATAATTCACTTTTATGATATTTATATCTCACTACAAAAACAGGAAATGAATCATAAAGTCTGGAACGACTGGGCTGAAACTTTACAGGACAATAGATGACATAATTAAGATCATATTTAGACTCCCAATGTTCCTGCCTTGTATAGCAACCACTCTATTGAATTTTAGACCAGCCATGAAATGGCCTCAAAGCCGAACGATTGTTTTAAATGTGCTTTATGAGATATTGCAGGATTTTTGCGTGAATTCATTTTTCTCTCAAATCATAGGCCTTTCTCCCCCCTTAATAACTACGAAAAAACCCGGTCTCGAACAACATACGAACGACATAAAGTAAGGGAAATCACAAGATAGGCTCAGTAATACTTCCGGAAAACACTGTCGATGAACACAATCCACCGTGCCATTTGCCATTGGTGGCTATAGATCTAAAAAGAAGCCATATCTAAACATGATCCAGAAGTGCAGGTGTTTTCTCTGGGTCAAGGCTCATTTAAAATGGACTGTGGCAAAGTGGAAAACTGTTCTGTGATTATATAAATATAACAAAAAAATTAAGAAACTGGGATACCATGTCATCCGAAATAAAGAGGACAAAGACAACCCAAGTTGTTATCAGCGCTCAGCTCAGAAGCCTGTGTCTTTGATGGTATTGGGTTGCAAGAGTGCATGTGGCATGGGCAGCTTAAACATCTGGAAAGGCACCATCAATGCTGAAAGGGATATCAAAGTTATATAACACCAATGAGACAACTTCCATCCAGATGTTGTCTCATTCAGAGAGGACCTTGCATTTTCCAACATGACAATGCCAGACCACATACTGCGATAATTATGTCATGGCTGCGTAGGAGAAGGATTTGGGTTCTGAAATGGCCAGTCTGCAGTCCATATCTTCATAGAAAACATTTGGCGCATCATAAAGAGGAACATTTTTTATGATGTGTTTTGTGATATTTTTTGTGATGCCATGAAGTTTAAAATCAACTTTTTCTACATTTTTCCCTATATATTTTCTCAGTTTAAACATTTGGTATGTCATTTATCTTGTATTCTGAATAAAGTATTGAAACTTAAACTTGCACATCACTGCATCCTGTTTTTATTCACAAATTGTACAGTGTCCCAACTTTTTTGGAATCAGGGTTGTTCAAGTACTATCCAAGTACTAATAATACTAACACAAAATTCAAAATTAAGGTAACAATGTTATTCAGTGTTTATTTTACTATTGACAGTAGAATATAGAATATATATATAGAAATTTGGTACAATTCGAGCAGTTGGGCAAACTGGCAGCTAATGTTAACTGAATGGGGAAAGGAAATTAACTTTTTAGTTTATATGTTCTTTGCCCCATTCACTTAGCGTCCCTTGCCAGTTTGCTATTCATTTTATGTTGTTCCTGTAGACATACAACAACATAACTATGTAATTAGTGTATGAACATTTAACTAAAGTCAACAGAAAATTTATGAACACCACAAACTGAGACAAACATATAGATAAGATAAGATAATCTAGAAATTTCAGTGAAAGGCAGGATGCCTAGAGTCAAAGAGAAGTACCTGTAGGATTGCTTCAAAGATACTGTTGATCATCACATATTCAAGTATAGTGTTCTGACTGATGTTATCAGTCACCTGGAGAAAACAAAAATCACTTTAATTTTTGAATTGTTTAATTATTTTAAGTGTACTGTATGGCATCGCACATCAAAGCAATTGAGTGACGAAACAGGTATGTCTAAACTCATCCAAGTTCAGGAAAGAACATACAGATGGTGCTGGTTACGTTTCAACGCTTTCCCACATGTAGTTTAATTTACCTTTATAGCAAATTTCTAATGTACTATCTGAGGACTAATTAGTTATTGTGGCTATTTTGGATGACGTCAGTGAACTTTCTTTATGTTACCTTCGATGGTTTGAGCTTCTCCATAAATTCAGTTTGACATGCTCTGAACAGAAATGCTCTATAACAGCAGCATGACAAGACCCACTTTGCTCGTGAAATTGAATGTAGCGTCACAGGAAGTATGGGTGGGCCTACCACTGAATATGTTATCAATTAACAATTGTAATAATATATATAGCTTACATTCTTATCCACAACACATGCTTTGTCATGTATTTAGTTTTATATAATTTCACGGAAATATTTGCTTGTTGGGGTCTGTGATCTACAGTGGCTCCTTGGTGACATTGTTTTGCAAGATCTCTAGTTTCTTTTGTGAGATTGAGTTTGTTTTTCTGGATCTCGCAAAAACTTTTTTTTTGGACTTTGCTGGGCTTCATAACATGCCCTATGGCCTATGCCTTGCCTAGGTTGGCTCTGCTGCACCTTCCCTTCTGCAGTGCAATATGTTCAGGGGCAGAGCCTGGCAGAACAGCTACAGTCATTCTATTCTGTTTAAATTTCCATACAATTATGATCAAGAAATCCATTAAGCAGAGCCAGGAAAAGATCGTTTAACAACTACCTCTAGCAGAATCTAAATTATTGCTTGAGTTTTCTGTACTCTCTGGCCAGTGATCACTTTTTTGTAACTGGCAAACAAAGTTGTGACAGTGGATGCCAAGCACAGCTCTCTTCTGTCTGATCGAAGTTGTACCTGGACAGTGATTCAAGATTGAAGAAATGGAGAGGTTTATTGTTTGCCAGTTTTTGTTTTTTTTCATGTCACCAAGGAGCCACCGTAGTGATCTGCCCCTTCCCAGAAATCTTTGAGTTTGAGGAAAGTAGATGTCGTTTTCTGCATTCAAGTGCATTTAAAAAGGTTACAGCTAAAAGAGGTGCTAAACTAGCTAGATGGCATCAGAGCACCCAAGTAGTCAAATATATTCTTTTGATATACCAGCAGTAAATAAGCTTGTGTAGAAGGTAGTGCAGAAATTTGTCCATCCATGCGTTAACATACCCGACACCACTCCCACAAGATCTGTTTATCTTAGCCAAGTATCATACACATTGGTGTGAGCCCAACAAACTTCACACTTTGCTCAGCTCAGGTTACTGAACAATTATTTTGTTCCTTTAGGTTGTGCTTTACTATATATATGGAACTGGGGGAGTACCCCAAAAAATTTTGAGAAAAGTAGATGGCTCCTGCATTCCTATATTTAGATAGTTCACTTTTATCTGAAGAAGACTAAAGGTCTTCAGTATTGGCCACGCATTATTTAGTGTCACTTGTTTCTGTACTCAGTTTAGCCAAAAATGTATCTAGATCTCTTTTATCTTGATCATCTTAATGGACATTAGGCTGTGGTAGAAAGTTACACCACACAACTGGTGGTGGCAAAATAATGACACATGTAAAATGGATGCAAAACTGCCAAACCACCAAAAATATTCAAGGACTTTCAAGGACAGTGTCTTTTTATGCCTATTTTCAAAAACTTTCCAGGGCCTTGAACTTATTTTTTCAAAATCACAAACTTTCAAGGATTTCAAGGACCCGTGGGAACCCTGTCAAAAACAAACATGGACCAACATTTTTCTATTGATCCACGAAAGTAAAAGAGGACAAGATATTTATTTCATACCAGATCAAGCAGTGTGAATAATGACAATAAATAAATACATTAAATAAATTATTACATTGACTGTTCATTGACAGTTTACCCTATGTAGAAAAAATAGCCTATACAAAAGATCTACACTCTGTCACCCTGCCAGTGTACGCTTCCTTCATTTGAAAATTATTCACAGAAATTGTCCCTAACTTCCCGCCTCCCCGTCTAACCCCCCCCCCCCCCCCCATATGAGGCACATGTTGGAGATTGTCCTCCCGCTCACTTAGCTAATGCTGTATCTCCACTGGCTTGAGAAGGAAGTTGTGGAGGAGACATACAGTAAGAACAACCTTGTCTACACTCTCTGGGTGTAAAGTTATTCGCTGGTACAGAATACTCCAAATTGACGCCAAAATGCCAAAGGCATTTTCAATAACATTTCAGGCATGAGCGAGAATGAAGTTGAAAACACTTTATTCGTGCCCGGGGTATGGCCGCATTAAAAAAAAATTCAGGGGAAAGGCAGCATCCCCAATCAAAACGAAGGGCAAAGGCCCAATGGTTTCCCCATAGCCTGATCTGCTGGAATGTTCAGGGTTCCTGCCTCCAGCCTGTTCCCAAGTGGGGAGTTTGCGAAAACACCACCATCACTTGATATCCCATAATCACCAAAATAAACAAACCCTGAATCGATAATCTGCAATCAGCTACAGCGAGAAGGACAATGGAGAAAGTCCAATTGTAGTTTAAGTACATGCTTCCTGATTGGGGGGGTGCCTGTATCGCGATGTGCCTGTATCGCGATGTGCCTGTGATAAGAATAGAAAAAAACAGTACATTAGTATCGCTGACATATTTTTCTTATTTAATATGTACTTGTATCCTATAATAAGTGAGGATGGCAAAACTAAACTGTTTTATACTTATACAATTTGAATTGCCATTTCTCTAAAAATGTCTTGGCAATATCCCTCCAGTTCTCCTCAGTTGGTGGCGGCAGATGAGTGGGAAGTAGCCGGGTGTTAATGGCCTCACAGGTCTCCTTTAAGCCTGATTTATACCTCCGGATCCGGACGAAATTTGTCCATCCGTCACAAACGTTGTCTTCGTTACTAGCCTACATACCTCCGTCCGTATTACGGATGTTACATAATACTTCCTCTAGATGGCAGTACTGAGTCGCTAAATACCGGCTTCGACTTCGCATACATGGCGTCTGTAGAGGAGGTAATTTTGTTGTGTGTTATCAGAAACCGGCAAAACAAGCGCAAAAAGTCTATGCGGAGGTATCATGTGCGGCCACTTAATTTAACTAGGTTTGCTGATGGCGAGTTTTCCTCATTAGTTATACCTATGAGAGAACTGGATGATCGAAGGCACTTCCAGTACCCAGCTGTTTTTGCATCTTTGCCTGTCACGATGACCCGGCACTGTAGAATCATATAAATGTATGTACTAACTTGCATATTCTTTCTTCTTTGTTTAGCGCCACTTTTAAATGCCCAACACCACTCTTCTTCGTCGATTTTTCCGAATTGCCATACATCTGACTCTATACTGCCACTACGATTTCCTGTGGTATTGCTCCGTTTTGTCCGGAGCTCGCCGGATTCATAAGCACTCGGGCAACGGATAAACTTACGGATGAAACGACCTCCGGAACCGGACGAAATGGTCCGTTTCCGTATTTGCCGGAGGGTATAAATGGGCCTTTACAGCCCTTCTCATAGTAGTCTCCCCAAGACGGTAGCGAGACTTGCCATGGATTCCCCACCTGCTATGTATCTGTAAATAGAAACCAAAAATGTGTTAATTTATACAGTATAATTTAATTACTTGCAGAAAGTACCTGCAGGAAGCGCTAGAAATCCCTTAGGGATGCATTTTTAAAAAGGAAAAGGCTTAAAATGCTTAGTGGATGAGGTGCTGCCCCTCTCAAAGAATGGAAATTTGCATATTCGGCTAGGGGAAATTAAGCACGTCTATACGTGTTCATGAGAAATTTGGTGATGATTGATCGCTACTTTGGTACATTAAGGCAGCAACGTTAAGCTTTTTCACTGTAATGGGCACCAATTGGAGAGGATACCGCTTAACGTAGATATCATCTATTATATTGGGATTTCAGTTTTGATCTTTGGAGAGGTAAAAGAAGGCCTAAATAGAGATGTTCATGCTAAATTTGGTAATGATTGACCGGTGTTTTGGCACATTAAGCTACATTAAGCTTTTTCACGTTAGGCATACCCCTTCATCCTCCCCTTTCTGACTGAGTCAACCCCTCCCCATAGCCCCCTCTCTATGAGTGCAAATAATTTTTGCGACATGCTCATCGCAAGATTTGTAGCAAAAGTCAAGGCACTGCTGGGACACATTTGAGAAGTTGCAGTCGCTGATTTGTAGTTGTATCTGTGTATTATGAATGTACATGTCACTCTATTCATGCAAATATCAATCTACACATCTATTAATATTTTTCTCCGTGTGTGTGAATATTTTCCACAGGTGAAAATTTCAATCTGCAAGTTCACCCATGTTATAGGCCTTTACAAGTTCAAATATTTGTTTTACGCATTCTCACATTATATTCTACAAGTCCTCAAATCAAACATACACGCTCTGCGTGTATTTTGGAACATATCTACCTTCATAAACTTCCACCACCCCCTCCATCACACATGTGGCCTAATGTTTACCATAATTATTTGACAACACCCCAGTGGACTGACAGTCATGGACGAGTCTACAATGGCCAATGGAAGGTATATTAATAACCATGAATTATATAACATAAAGAAATAAACAAACCTTAATGTAACAGCCAATCTCTTGTATGGGGAAACAGGTTTCCTGTAGTTGAATGTCATCCTGGTCAAATTTGGTCCAACAATGTTTAAGAGTTCGTCCATCTCAGTTGCCCTCATACGAAAGTATTTTCTATGCCTTTCAGAATCCAAGTGCAGCTCCTGGATCAGGTTTTGAAAAGCCCCTTGTCTCTCTCTCCTTTGATTGATGGGGTGCACCCACAATCGTCGTGTGGGCTGCTGAACCCACCCTCAGAAGAAGCAAAGCAGCAGCTCTCCTCCTATCCAGTGATTCTAAAAACACAAAATCCTAGAAGTTAAAATAAACCTTTATTCATTATCTACTTACAATTTAATTGTGTGTCCAAGTGTTTTTAAAATCCTAGATTTTTAAGTACCTAACGACGTGTGAGAAATAAAGATTGATAACGAACGTTAACCGAGCTAGAGTGGTCCAGTGCTGAGGTAAAAACAAAACATTAACATTGCTAATGTTCTCTTCCCGTACAGTTTATACATTTATGACTAGACATAATGTCGTTAATTAGCCTGTAAGTAAGAGGATTTTTATCAGTCGTGACGAATCAAAACATTTAGATGTCAGTCAGCTAGTATGCTAGTTAAAATAAGTTCAACTATTCTTACAACATTCATAACAAACTTGTGAATAACACTAAGTAAAAGCAAGACGTCTATGTCATTACTTCCTAAAAATTGATTACTTAAGATAGAAATAAAAAATATTTTGTCTTTTCACTCACCCATTCTCAGTGTTTCCACTTCTTCATCTTCTTCTAAAGAATGTCCATTTAAGAATGTTTATTAAAGAATTCTTCTTGGCTCGCCGCTGAACGTCGCGTCCGCATACCTATTTTTATCTAATAAAAACAATGATTGTGTTAAGGTCTGCAATCAAATATAGTAAATAATTGCGCAGAGGTTCATTTCAAAATTATGATGGCCCTACAATATTTTAATATTTTGTTTTGCCCAAGCCTGTGTTGTAAGTTGTTTGTTTCCACATCCTCATTCTATTGAGCAAACTTATACAATATATTGAGCAATATACACTAGGCTACTGATTAAAGATAGAGCCATATGTGGTCTTTTGCTTCCTCCTAGCAGCTGTAGTTGCATTAACATGTTCCCAATGTCCTGGAGTCCCACAAAAAGGGATGAGAATGTTGAGAAGGGACGAGAATTTTAAACCAGCACCATCTGTATTTAAATATTGAAAAATGGTGACGTGTTCCTTTAATTACCTTGTCAGTCAACATACAGTGAAGAACATAAGTATTTGAACACCCCGCGATTTAGCAAATTCTCCCACTTAGAAATCATGGAGAGGTCTGCAATTGACAATGTAGGTGCATTTCCACTGTGAGAGACAAAATAAAAATAATAATAATAATAATAAAACCACACTGTATGATTTCTAAAGAATTTATTTGTTTTGCACTGCTGCACAAAAGTATTTGAACACCTACAAATCAGCAAGAATTCTGGCTCTCAAAGACCTGTTTCTCTCCCTTTAAGAAGTCAACCTCTACTCCACTTAGTAATCTTTTAGCACCTTTCTGAGCTCTTTGAAGACACCTGTCCACCCAACAGTCAGTCAGACTACTCCCATGAGCAAGCCCAAAGAGCAGTCAGAAGATGCCAGAGACAAATTTGTGGGCTACAGGGCAATTGCAAGCAGCAGCTTGGTGAAAATAGATCAACTTTTGGGGCAATTCTCAGAAAAGGGAAGAGGCTAAAGATGTAAGTCTCCCTCAGAATGGGGCTCCATGCAAGATCAGACCTCATGGGGTGTCACTGACAATAAGAAAGGTGAGGAATCAGCCCAAAACTACATAAAGGAGCTGGCCAATGACAAAGACATTTTCAAAGTAGAACACTATGCCGACATGGTTTTAAATTATGCATAAAAGGTTCCTCTGCTCAAGTCTTCACGTCTAGCCCATCTGAAGTTTGCTAATGACCATCTGGATGATCCACAGAAGACAGGGGAGAATGTCATGTGGTCAGATGAGACTAAAATGGAACTTTTTGCTCTGAACTTCTAAACTACTCACTGTGTTTTGAGGAAAAATTGCATCAAAAGTTGCATCAAAATAACATCATCCCTATTGTGAAGCAAGGGGGGTGGAAACATCATGCTTTGGGGTGCTTCACTTTAAAGGCCCACTATGCAACATTTTTCATTTAATTAATCTGTTTCATACTGTTTAGGATGCTAAAATTAGTCATTACACGGCAAACAAACGGTGTAGAATGCGCCACCGTGGCCAATAGCGGTAGATACAGCACTTGCAATGTTCAGCAGCGCGGTCCGCCTCCAATAGAATGCAGTGCAATACAATGCAATACAGCGGTCTTTAGAGGGAGCTCGTGAGAGAGAAAAACAGAAAGTTGCTTAGCCCCTATTTAAAGGGGACAATATAGGAGAGGATGAAGGAAACCATGTATTGTGAGATTTTGCGCAACAACCTTTTTCAGAAGTTGGTTTATCCAACATGACAATGACCCAAAATATACAGCCAGGATACACAAAGAGCGGCTGCGAAAGAAGCATAACAAGGTTCTAGAGTGGCCTCGCCAGTCTCCAGACCTATTCCAAAATCTTTGGAGAGAGTTGAACTTTGTGTTGTTCAGTGCCAGCCGATAAACCTGACAGATCTAGAGGAGATCTGTATAGGGGGAGTGGGCCAAAATCCTGTAGAAAACTACAGTAAACATTTTACCTCTGTAATTGCAAAAAAGGCTTCTGTACCAAATATTGACACTGATTTTCTCAGGTGTTCAAATACTTATGTGCAGCAGTGCAAAACAAATAAAATCATAGTGTTCAAATACTTATGCTCCTCACTGTAACTCCTTACAAATATAACATTTTTTTTTTGCTAACAAATTTACATGTATGGGAATGTATGCATGTGAATTTTTGAAGTTTGTTAACCCAAAACATTTTGGCAAAAGTAGGGGAGGGCGCAAAGACCAAAAACAGAAGTACACACATATTCACCATTAATTTGCTGCTTACAAGCATGTATATTAGTA
>JAGFZM010001612.1:196078-228675 GCA_017657215.1 Limnothrissa miodon
ATGTGCAACAACTTACGTAATAACTATGAAGGGGTAATTAGGAGCTTACATAGGGGGAATTCTTAGTTACAGACATGGCCAAAATTGTTGGCACCCCTGAATGTTTTTCAGAAAGTATTTCTCACAGAAAAGTAAAAAAAGCTAAACACATGTTTATTCTCTTTATACGTATTGGAACAAAACAAAATCATGAGGAAAAAAAAGCTAATTTACCATAATTTCACACAAAACGCCAAAATTGGGGTGGACAAAATTATTGGCACCCTTAAAGGGGGGGTTCAGAGGTTTCAATGTTAAACCTCATTTCCAAGCAAGCCTGAGTGATATCTATCATTGGAGACCGTTTTCAACTCATTTCATCCAGTCGTTCTATCAGCGGAGTTTGCTGGTGCTAGGCTAATGCAAGTGAATGGACACCCCTAGCCTGGCAATAAAAGACAGTTCTACCCACACTGCCGTCTCCCTTAGGCAAGAGAATTAATGCGCCAGGTCATCGATGTGCACGTCCAAGCTGATACAATAATTTCTGAAGTACAACTAACCTTGAAAAGTATTATATTGAGCCTACATTGTTCCCTGTTGTCACAAGGTGTGCAAGGCAATGGCAGCAGCGGATTGATATTACAGATATTTTGTAAGACAATAGTTAGATGCAAATGCGCCATGGGAAACACACAAAGTGCATATGAGCACAACCCTATGTCATCCTGCCAATTTATAACACATAGCGTTGTTGGATCAAGAGGGCACAAAACTAGCAATTTATGGGAGGCTTTAGCCCAGCCAGGTAACTAAGGGGACCGCAATGTTGCCTCTGTTAGCAATCAACTCCCCACTGACGTTGTCAGTCTATCGGTATGCTAACGTTATGAGGCTTGTTGGCGTATTCTGCTAAAAGTTATTACCTGTTCGTGCTCAGTAGCTGTTGGTACATCTGGAAAGATGGATGGTACTGCATTCATTCTCAGTAACTTTTATCCCTTCAAATTCCGGTCCAAAATGTGCACTACATATGTGTAATTTCTGGAGTGTTTCCACTTGTGTGTTGATGTCCAAGCCAACAGCAATAAGCCAAAGATTAGTCCTTTCGCAATCTCGGACTGAATTCTGAACCCCCCCTTTAACATAATAAATGGTTGCACACCCTTTGGAAAAAATAACTTCACTTCCTATAACCATCAAAAGGCTTCTTACACCTCTTATGTGGAATTTGGAATACATGCTAGTAAGTAGCAAATTAATGGTGAATATGTGTGTCTTAAAATATAGTGATACCAAAATAGGTTTTCATGGTTTATCTTTAGATTACTTAACATGTCCCTTTTGTTTTAAAAATGTAAACAAAGAAATCATCTTGATTAGATCAGATCACATTATACAATGCAGTACAATTAGCTGGTACAATATTAGTGAATGATAAGTATCAATACTACAAGATTAAGATTGGCCAGGCCAAATTTGTACATACAGTCACCAGACACAGAAGTAACTTCAGACACAAGCTTTTCAGGCTCTCAGAGCCATCTCCACAAAGAAGACCGTCCAATCTTTCCATCAGGTCCTGCAAACAACACATCATTTAAAACCCTTCCAGGCAGGGAAAAAAAACATTTGATACATTTTTACATTTATTTTTCTGAGTTAATTTAATAGTCAATAGAGAATGTGAGCAATTACACTAAATTTACACTGTCACTTCCAAAGTTCCAACCCCCTGAAATGGAAATCAAAAGGAGGTTGTTGTCTCTGCACCACGTGGTCAGGAGCTCAACCTCTTTCCTGTAGTGGGTCTCATCGCTCTTGGTGATGAGCCCCACCAGCGTTGTGTCGTCTGCAAACTTCACAAGGTGGTTGGAGCTGTAGGTTGGTGTGCAGTCATGTGTCAGCAGGGTGAAGAGCAGCGGACTGAGCACACAGCCTTGTGGAGCCCCTGTGCTCAGGGTGATGCTGTTAGAGACATTGTTGCCCACACGCACTGCTTGAGGCCTCTGGCTGAGGAAATCCAGTAGCCAGTTGCAGATGGAGGTGCTGAGGCCCAGTTTGTCCAGTTTGCAGATGAGTTGTTGTGGTATTATGGTGTTGAATGCTGAACTGAAGTCTATGAACAGCATTCTCACTTACGAGTCTTTCTTGTCCAGGTGAGTTAGGGCTGGGTGGAGGGCAGAGCAGATTGCATCCTCTGTGGAACGTTTCGCTCTGTATGCGAACTGGTATGGGTCCAGGTTGGTAGGTTAAACTTGGCCATTATGGCATCCTTCAGCTTGACATAGTCCAGGGCTTCAGCACTGTCCATAGCAACACATGCTTTATTGATGGGGATCAATAAAGTATCTATCTATCTATCTATGCAGCCCTAGCCTTGCCCGTCAGGAGGGGCGCTAACCTAACCGTCCAGTCAGCTCTCGGCCACTGACACGCCACAGCTACTCTCTCAAAAGTAACTAAGAAGTGCTCGACGTCACCATCCTCATCTAAGCACTGTAACTTAAGCACTGTTCTCTCTCCAACACTGTCCTTCCTTGGCCATTTGGACGGGGTGACGCCAATGAAGACAGGCGAGATGGCTCTGCGGATGGCATTGGGGAAGCTGACTCTATACTGGCACCACCTAGTGGTATTCTGACGACCGTGTCTGGCTCGGGCGTCATTCGGGTGTGGACCTCCCGCTGCAGCAAGCCGAATTGGTGCTTTATGGACTTCCATTGGCCCTCCTGTCGTGCAGCTTCTTATTCAAGCTGCTTTTTGCACGCCTCTTGCCTCGCCATCAGTGAGTGGAACATGTCTCGCAGCTCCTGCATGGTAAGGTCTTCAGCCACCATAACCAGTTCTGAGTCAGCACTGTTGTCATCATCCCCACCGATGGCCCCACCTTCTGGTTGGTTGGCTCGTCGCTCCATGGCACCAGCCTTCTTGGGACCCATCTCATCAGTCACAGCAATCCAGGACAACGGAGAGTAACGAAAGAACGAATGGGCGGGGGGGAAGAAAGGAAAAATCACTGCTGCTGCCCTCTATAGGCCTTGTTCCCACTCCTGACACCAGTTGTGATGGATTGGACCAGTGGTAGATTCAAAAAGCAAGGTGGATCAGACCAGACAGCAGAGACCACAAAAATCCAAGTAATTTTTTTTTTGTTATTTTTCAGAAAAGTAAATATACAAAAATAGATTTTCTAAATAATAATAATAATAATAATAATAATAATAATAAAGGGCCAAAAAGTCAAAGCGAACAAACTGTTAAATGTTCAGAATTGCTATCTCTTTAAACCATAGGCATCTCCCCTTGATCGGCTGGCTTTCTGCCCCCTAAATACAGTAAGAAAAATCCCAGTCTCAAACAACACAGGGGCTGTAATACTCAAACAAACACTCAAACAAAACTAAACACAACAAACCACGGCCAACCAATCAACAATAAAGATGGTTGAGGATGCGCATTAACTCCCACCCTATTTTGTTGCCGATTGGCTTGTCATTGTTATGTCTAAGTTCAGATCTCCCTATAGCTAACGTTTGTTTGAGTACACCACTCAGGTTTCACTTTTTCAGCCCACATTGTTGTTTGAGACCGGGTTTTTCATAGTGTATTCTGGGGGCAGAGAGCCTAGGATTTGAGATAAAAATGAAAAGGCGCAAAAATCCTGCAACATCTCATAGAGCACCTTTCAGTGGACAAATATATTGTGAACTGTGTGGACTGTGTAGTGCCCACTCTTTCACTTTAAATGACCTTTTCATGAAATAAAGTGAAGGTTTCATGACTTTACGGTCACCAAGTGTGTATACTTTAGTTTACATTTTAGGCTTAGTATCGGGTACTGTACACAGTCCTTGCTTAGGGGGGCTGCAAATTATACAACTAGGTAAGGAAGGGTTTATAAGTGAATTGGTTATTATTGTTTCATGTGTACTAGTAGAAAAGAATTGGTTTATTAAGCATTCACAATATCTATGTAAGTAACATACAAGCAGCTTATTAACAATAAGAAGTGCCATGTTAACAGTTATCTAATATATAATTAACTAACATCAATATTAACACCACAAGATGATGTGTGCCTTTATTACTAATTCTAGGGTTTATGAACTGGTCTAAGAACTATGGTCATGACCTATTAATACCATGTATTATTGTACCAATACCATGGACTAATCACCATCTGAGAGACTGAAACCCTGCCCTAGGCAGGTGGGTTAGCCACTTGAGCCATCAGAACTGGCCATGGTTTCTTTCTTTCCCATGATAGGGAGTTTTGCCTTGCCCCTGTTGCTCATTGGTGCTCTTTGTTGAGACATGCCTTTTGTAAAATGCGCTATACAAATAAATTTGAATTGAAAACTGTAAAAGTAACTAAAATAATTGTAAGCGACTTAAAAGCAGCTTGTTAAAGGCCCACTATGCAACATTTTTCATTTAATTAACCCGTTTCATACTGTTTAGGATGCTAAAATGAGTCATTACACTGCGAACGAACAGTGTAGAATGCACCACCGTGGCCTATAGCGGTAGATACAGCACTTGCAATGTTCAGCAGCGCGGACCACCTCCAATTGAATGCAGTGCAATATAATGCAATACAGCGGTCTTTAGAGGGAGCTTGTGATAGAAAAAAACTAAACGTTGCTTAGCCCCTCTTTAACATATACAAGGTTCATGTTAACAATTTACAAGGTTTTATGTTACTTCTGTTAGAAGTTAATGATAAGACTATTGATAACAATAATTTGCATCTTGATGGAAAATAACTAAATCTTGAAAATCAAAAACAATTTTATGCATTACATGCACTATAATCAATTATTTGTATTTATATGATAAATTATATCTTCACTAAAATTCCATTTGATGCCTACCTTCATGCGCTGTTCAGCCTTATCAAATCCCATTAACATGTTGATGATATCAAATCCAGTAGCTGATTTGTTTTTCTGATGCACCCCTCTGAGCAAAGCACAGAGTGTCTAAGGACGTAGGTAAAGGACAAACAGGGTAAAAAATTTGACAGTTCAAAGGAGGAACTGCACTAGAAGCCATTATGACAAATTAACCTGTAAAGTTACAGTGTTGAGTGAAGTCACATCCCCACCTGCAATGCGTTGACCACTTTGATTTGGTGCTCCTCTCCTAAAGCCTGAATACAGTGGTGAAACAAGCTATTGATGTTGTCTTTAACCTTTAATACTTCATCACCATCAAGTGACTCTAGCTTTGCCTCCAAGTACTCCAGATTAACCTGTACATATAAAAAAGAAGGTCTTCAAATATATTTCCTTGATATATTTAAAGGAACATGCCACCATTGTTCAATATTGTTCTTCCCTTAATTTAAAAAAGTTGATTCCTACCTTGTCTCAGGGCGTGCACCCAATCGCTCTGGCAAGCATTTAGTTTAACCTTTCTTTAGGATCCTAACAGGGATGAAGTTGGAAGCGACATACACCGTCTGATTGTTATTGTTAACTGCGGCCAAGGGCTCCCAACGTTTTTTCTGCCATACATGATAGTCCCTTTTTTCTGCGTAGAAAATCTGCACGTTTTATTTTGTGTCACCGAAATTAGTCGGCTAACTAGTAAGTAACTGTTTGTAAATAGGAAAGACATGGAGGGAGGAACACAGTTCAATATCAGTGGCATGCTCCTTTAATGACTTAAGAAGCTTAAGATAAACAAAATAGCTTTTTTTTTTGCATGACAACTTTGACAATTTAAAACATTCATACCTTCATTAGGAATAATTCATCCCAGAAGCGAGAGTTGGTGATGGCTGGACTTTCTCTCTAAATGTAGGAAAGGTAACAAAAACAACCAATAGAGTAAAAATAGGTAAAGTGATCAAGGCATGTGCTTTGTGGAGTGGAGTGGATTCTATAAAGTATTGGTTTCTAAGAAAGGTGTTAAGACGGCTAAGGTGGTTGCTATGCTGGTTGCCTGGTTAATCATGTTGGTGGTTGGTTGGGTGCTCATTTGCAAGACAGTTACTAGCTTACTGTACTTGAGGTGGTTGTTAGATGGTTGCTAGGGCAGATCAGGTTGTTGGTATGCTGGTTCCTAGGTTAATTATGTTGGTTACTATATTTGTTGCTTGATTACAACTGTGGAAGTGGTGGCTAGGCAATTGCAAAGATATTTGAGGTTGTTGTATTTGTTAGGGTCACTTTAGTTGTTGCTACGTAGAACTGCATAACTATACCACTGCAACTGCTCTATAAACACATTTTCAAGGAGAGATACATGTATCTGTCAGAGGAAGTGTTACTATGCACTGATTATTTAGGGTGCCTACTCCCCAACCCTTTGCAGTGCCACATTTGTTAGTTTGTTTTTCTAATTTATGGCATTAAAAGTGTGTATGTATGCCTTTTATTGTCACTAAACAGACTACAAGAATATGAAAACCCTCTCCATCTTCAGTGCAAAACAGTACATAATCCACATGCACAGAACATAACCAACATCCACACACACAGGACATCCAGACTGGACAGAACCAACATACTTGGAACAAAAAGCAAGAAAGTGCTTGATTCTCACGGCAGGCTTAGTTAACAATTCACATTATTACAGGAGCTTAGAGAAAAATGAGAGGCTGAGCTCTCTGTTACAATTAGAGATAATGAATGGCATGATATGTGGACCTATGCTGAAACAATTTTGGATGCACATATCCCCTAATCGCAGGCATATGTTTAACCGCACCTTGTTACCAATGCGCCTCAAGTGTAAAACAGATATATTGGTACTTTAACTCATTGCCTATGGTCATGTGATAAACTGCAGAGATATTGGTCTGATGTTGTAACAGAGATGGAAATGGATCAGGGTGGAAATGGATACTATGTCTCTAATTTTGGGTCTTCCAGGCAAGTTTGCGATGTCAGGAAATCAGAAACTACTGTATTTTAACATATGGTATCCTTCCGCCACATTCTCCGCAATCTCTCTCCCTCTCACTTTGCTTCTCTTGCTGCCTCTGCTCTTCCACCAGCATGTACATTCTCCTCACTTGAGGTTAATGATGCCACTGAGTCTCTGTGCTCTACCCTGAGGACGTTTCTTGATAGGCTTGATGTCCGAATTCTTGAGCCAACAGAATCTACTCAACCACAACCAATCTGGCTTTAAGAGTGTCCACTCCACTGAAACAGCTCTACTATCTGTGGTTGAAGCCTTGAAAGAAGCCAGAGTGGAATCAAGGTCATCTGTAGTCATCCTGCTTGACCTGTCAGCTTAATTTGATACAGTAAACCACAGTATTCTATTATCTATACTGTCAAACATGGGCATCAAGGGTGATGCATACTGCTGGTTCAAATCCTACCTCACTGGGCGACTGTTCAAAGTATCCTGGCTAGGACACACGTCTGCGCCTTACCACCTTGCTACTGGAGTGCCCCAAGGATCTGTGATGGGCCCCCTTCTTTTCTCCATCTATACCACTTCTTTGGGCCAAATCATTCACCAGCATGGCTTCTCTTACCACTGCTATGCCGAGGATACCCAGCTCTATATGTCATTCTCACCCGATGACCCAACCATCCCAACACGAATCTCAGATTGCCTCTCTGACATCTCTGCATGGATGCAAGACCATAATTTCCAGCTGAATCTCTCAAAAACCGAACTGCTAGTCCTCCCCGCTAAACCAACTATTCACCACAACATCTGCATCAACTCTGGCTCCTTGCCTCTTGCTCCCTCACGGGAACCTAGGTGTTATGATTGATGACCAGCTAACCTTCAATGACCATGTTGCCTCTGTTGCCCGGGCCTCCCGCTTTGCACTATTCAATATCAAAAAGATCAGACTATACCTAACTCAACAAGCCTACCAATTGTTGGTTCAAACTATGGTCCTCTCACGCCTTGACTACTGCAATGCCCTTCTGGCAGGACTTCCTGCCTGTGCCGTCAAGCCACTTCAGATGATCCAAAATGCTGCGGCGCGTCTCATCTTCAATCAGCCGAAGAGGACGCATGTCACCCCTCTGCTAATCGAGCTCCACTGGTTGCCTCTGGCGGCTCGCATCAAATTCAAATCACTGATGCTGACTTACAAAAGCCCATGCCCATGCTTCAAAAAGCTCTTAAAGACCCAGCTATTCAGAGAACATCTTCTATCCAAGCACTAAATTGAACTGAAGAACTATTCCCTAGCACTATGTTCTTTAAGGTTTCTGCTATGTAGCTTGATTGTTATCCTCTTTTTGTAAGTCGCTTTGGATAAAAGCGTCTGCTAAATGCATAAATGTAAATGTAAATATGCAGCGAGAAAAAATGTTCTATTGCAATGGATCAAGAATAAGGTGCCTACTGTTAAGGACAGGTGTGATGCACTGTGTTGCATGATACCTCTAGAGTACCTTACATGTGTAATACACTCTGGGCCAGATGTACTAACGCTTTTGCGCCCACTTCAGGCGTATTTGCTTCGCAGATTGTGTGTAAAAACATTGCGAGGTATTGACTGCCTGCCGCGTTAACTGAAGATGGCAAATTGCGCTTTTCCGTGTCATGCATATGCATTCTGGGAGGATCAAGAGGAAACTGGTAGTTTCCCATAAAAAGATGGGAGGGGAAGCGTAAACTGCGCCTAATTATGTATTCAGCAGTATGTACAAAATCTGCCAGTCAAAGCGTGCCTCTATTTTGCGGTGGAAATTCTCCGCCTTTTAAAAGCAGGTGTAAACGAGGAAGCGGGTTTCGTTCCAAATGTCTCCTGGACAAATGGCATCAGTAATTCAAGCAAGACTAAGACATAGGCTAAGGAGACAAACTTAACGAATCTTTGCCACATGGATCACACTTTTTCAGTTGAGTGAACACGAAATCATAAAGCGTTACAGCCAGCTTTACAGCTATGCGATATTGGAGTGACTAGATGAAATCAAAGATGACATTGAATCTCCGAATCAACGTTCACATTCCATTCCAGCAGTTCTTAAACGCTACTTTACAGATATTGGCATCAGGATAATTTTAAACAATCATAGCATCATCAGTGGGAATATCGCAGTCTGCACTAAGCCTCATCAACACAAGTACTCAACGCTCTGCTACAGCGCACGGATCAATACATACATTTCTCCACAAATAATGGCGAAATAACACACATCAATCAGGATTTCATTAATATCGCCAACTTTCCGAACGTCATAGGAGCTATTAAGTGCATAGGAGCTATTGAAGAGGCCAAATCCATTGCGCTTTGTAAATGCTCGCAATTTACGGCAAGGGGCGGAGATAGGCGCTGATTACCCGATGGATTTCAGGTTTAGGAAATCAGACGTATGCTGCGGTGTAATAGCATGCGCTTTCTGCGGGTTGGCCATGCCGCTAATAACGTTACGTTCGCAAATCGACGTACATCTGGCCCTCAAAGTCTAACCAATTTTTTAAGGTTTGGGAACCTTATTTGAATTTGTTAGACCCTGAGGTGTCTGGTATTATAAAATAATTAATAAAAAAACGATTCTGAGATATTAGATACATCTCATCTGGACTAAGGTGATGAAACTTGCAGTTTTTTTATTTGTCAACTAGATAGATCAACTAACGTTTCGACATTGCGTCTTTGTCAGTCATAGTTCAAACACAGTGGAGGCGCCTTTGGTAGGCAATCAGACAGACAGATAGCCTCAGTTCTGTGAGACAATCACATTCCATTCAATCACACATAATTGGGGTGGAAACATCTTTACATGTTTACAGAGACAGCATGTAATCTCTTAGGATAGAATACACAAGAAATAATCATTAATCAATAATCATCTTTTTTCAATAATACACATTCAGGTCTATGACGTCAAAGCGCCGAAAATGGCAGCCTTGTTTTTCACTCCTAATCTTTCCTATTTATTTTTCGTAACACTTTTATGTATATACTTCATTTTTCTACAAAAAGCAAGCGATCTTATTCAGAATGACAGAGAGACATTAGATAGATAGATAGACAGATAGATAGAAGGGGAAATTCAAGGTCCCAGCAGCTTAAAAAGATCACACACAACATATACTACAGTGTACACAGGATGATAAGAAGCAGATCAACATTACTAAACATAACAATAGAATACAAATACTATGGGTAGAGATGCGCATGGATGTACTAAGGTACAGTATGGGGTGTGTGTCAAGGTAGTTGTGCAACTGAGTCCAGTAGTGCAATAGTGCAAGGTTAAAAAGTCTATTGACCAGCAATAAATATGTGCATATGTAAAATGGATAATAACAAATATCAGCATAGCATTTAACAGTTCTAGTATAAGTATATGGACAATAAGATAAAAATAAAAATAGCCTAGTAATATAAATATTACTGGGCATTAACAACTTATTGTCAGCTCATGGGGAGCGGGAGTTTCTAAACTGGGACCCTGCACTCACTCCGGATGCATCTTCCTCACTGTTGCCATGGACAAGACGCCACAACAACCGAAGAGGTAGGAGAGCCGGTGTGTTGGTGAGACTGAGACGGCGTGCCAATCAACCACCACTCCCAAGCATACTGTTGGCCAACATTCAATCTTTGGGCAATAAGATGTGTGAGTTGCGTGCAAGGATCTCCTCTCAGAGAGAAATCAGGGACTGTAATATCATCATCTTTATTTGTAGACTCAATGTCCATAGACAAACATCTTAAAATATATATATCTGTATCACAGAAACTTGGTTATCCGAAGATGCGCCAGACAATGCCATTTCTCCCACTGGTTTCTCTGTGTTATGGACTGACAGGTCAAAAGGGAAAAGTCAGGGGAGATATACAGTGGGATGCAAAAGTTTGGGCAACCTTGTTAATCGTCATGATTTTCCTAATCGTAACGTAATCGTAATCGTAATCATAAATCGTTGGTTGTTACAATAGAAAATGTCAGTTAAATATATCATATAGGAGACACACAGTGATATTTGAGAAGTGATATTAAGTTTATTGGATTTACAGAAAGTGTGCAATAATTGTTTAAACAAAATTAGGCAGGTGCATAAGTTTTGGCACCACAAATAATAAATGAAATCAATATTTAGTAGATCCTCCTTTTGCAGATACTACAGCCTCTAAACGCTTCCTATAGGTTCCAATGAGAGTCTGGATTCTAGTTGAAGGTATTTTGGACCATTCCTCTTTACAAAACATCTCTAGTTCATTCAGGTTTGATGGCTTCCGAGCATGGACAGCTCTCTTTAACTCACACAACAGATTTTCAATTATATTCAGGTCTGGGGACTGAGATGGCCATTCCAGAACGTACTTGTTCCTCTGCATGAATGCCTTTGTGGATTTTGAGCAGCGTTTAGGGTCATTGTCTTGTTGAAAGATCCAGCCCCAGCGCAGCTTCAGCTTTGTCACTGATTCCTGGACATTGGTCTCCAGAATCTGCTGATACTGAGTGGAATCCATGCGTCCCTCAACTTTGACAAGATTCCCAGTCCCTGCACTAGCCCCACAGCCCCACAGCATGATGGAACCACCACCATATTTTACTGTAGGTAGCAGGTGTTTTTCTCCATGCATAACACCCCTTGTTATGCTCCAATCACGTCATCCTCCTTGACCATCAGCACGGGAGCTCCACAGGGTTGTGTTCTGAGCCCTCTCCTCTACTCCTTGTACACACGATTGCGTAGCTATGCACAACTCCAACACCATTTTCAACTTTGCGGATCACACTACTGTAATCAGTTTGATCACACACAATGATGAAACAGCCTACCGAAGTGAAATCAATAACTTCATGAAGTGGCGTCAGGGAAATAACCTTTCTCTGAATGTGTCCAAGACGAAGGAACTAATAATAAATTATAGGCGGAAAGAACATCAGTTTGAAGCCATTACCATCAATGGTGAGACAGTGCAGAGGGTGAAAGACTTTATGTTCCTTGGTGTTACCATCTCAGAAGACCTCACCTGGGACAATCATACTCACCACATGTCAAAAAAGCCCAGCAACGTCTATCACCTCAGACGATTGAGGAGGTTTGGTATGTGACCCAAGATCCCGAGGTCATTTTACAGAGGCACCACTGAGAGCATCTTGACTGGAACCTTAAACGCATGGTATGGGAACTGCTCTCTTCACAACAGGATGGCACTTCAGAGAGTGGTGCGTACAGCACAGAAGATTTGCGACTGCGACCTACCCTCCATATTGGAGCTATACGAGGGAAGATGCATTAGGAAGGCCAGGAAAATCTTGAAGGACCCTAGCCACCCCAACCACGAAATGTTTGAGCTATCCGGCAAACAATATAGAAGTTTCAAAGCTCACACCACCAGACTGCAAAGCAGTTTCTTCCACCAGGCAGTTAGATTGCTAAACTCATGCTGAAGACACACATACACACACGCACACATGCATACACACACCTTTCATTTATTTATCTTTTGAGGAGACAATAAAACACAAAGACTTTTACTTTCTAATACACCTACAGTACAATGAGATGTAATAAAAGAAATCTTGAATCTTGAATCAATTTGATGGGGTGAAGAAGCAACTCAGAGGAAGTGGGATCCCCTACTCCATGCAGTACAGTTTTCTGTGAACAGCAAGTGGCATTCTTCCACTTCGCCAAATGAGGTAGCGGCCTTCCTTACATCGCAGGAGTTCACGCAGGGTGATGAGTAGCCTTATTATGGAGGGTTATTGATAACATAATTTTTCATTACATTGATTGATTTTCTTTTTTGAAAGGTACTTTAGGTGGTTGTCATGGGGAGTGGGGCTGGGACGGGGGGACGAGCCAGGCAGGCTGGGTGACAGTTTCAAGCGGATGCACTATAGCATGTTTTGTAGAACAGAAGAGGTTCTGTGTGGGCTCCTGAGAGTTTTGCATTGGTGTACAATGTTCTTTTGTACTAACTTTGTTTTTGTTTAAGTTTCTTTTTTCCACAAGGGAGTACACTCCGCTATAAAAAGGAGGAAGATTCTGCGGCATCTCAAACAGAAAAATCCAGATTTAGCTTTCTTGCAGGAGACCCACCAAGAGGGAACAGACTCATAATTATTGCAAAGGGATTGGGTTGGGAAAGTCATTTATAGTGCAGGCTCCTCCAGTCAGAGGGAAGTAGCCATCTTGATTCAGAAAAGCTTCAACATCAAAATACTCAGACAACAAGCAGATGATGAAGGCAGGTGGATAGCAATAGAGGCTGAACTGTGCGGCATTAAGTATACGCTTTTGAATGTATATGCATCGACAATACAAAAGCCAGGTTTTTTTGTGGGGGTGAGTAATAACAGGGTTTGGGAATCCATATATAATGTTTGGTGGGGATTTTAACAACGTGAGGGACCCCACAATGGATAAAACATATACAGGGAGCATAACACAACCTTCACAGGCACGGAAAGTTTACTTTTTACTCCCACCCACATAATTCATATTCCAGAATAGATTATTTTCTGATTTCAAAGTTGTTGATCTCTGTTACAGCACAAACAACAATAGGCACCAGTGGGGGTGGCACTACGCGCAGGCCAAGCAAATAAAAAACGTCTCAGTAAGTGGAGATTTAATACATCCATAAAACGAAAACTTACAATAATACAGTACAATCTATTGAAGGGGAGATAATGTGTTACTGGTGGACCAATGAAAGCACAGTGTCAGACCCAGCTGTGGAGTGGGATGCCTTTAAGGCTGTCATTAGAGGTCGGCTTATTCAAATTTGCTAATTTCTAAAAAAAAGACTAGAGCACTTTCATGAACTGGAAGGAGATATTGACGCTATACACTCTAACCTCTCTTTGCCCCACGAACCAAGTAAATTAAAGTTGGAATACAATTCTATACTACAGAAAAAAGTTGAATATATATTATTCAGTAACCAGAAGTATTACGAACAAGGGGAAAGGACAGGATGGTTTCTGACTTATAATACAGCAGGGGGGAACTGGAAGTAGATGGTGCAAGGTAACCCTAGGTTATAATAACCATCCAGTATAAATGGTTAATTGATGCTTTATTTTGCAACTATGAAAACATAATTAATCACTTATAGATCATCAATTAATCTTTTGTAGATAACAATGAATGGGTACTAAATGCATTACTTACAAACACTATTATAAGCTTATGGAAATGTAAACAATGTACTGTATTTACATATACAATACAAAACATATTTGTTTATCGATATCCTACAATTTTCTTTATATTAATAAACTATTTTTTATTGCAAGTATTGTTTCTATTCATGATGCCTTAACTAGTTCTTAATGATTATAAAGTTTCCAAATCTATTAACAAAAAACCTATGTCTACTATATAGAATGTCTATTGATTTAGAGTTAGTTAGAAAAAAATATAATTTGTTTTTCAGATGGCTATTCTAAAGTTGGGTCCTAGTCTTTGAATTATTAGTAATTGAACTATAAATGATTTTCAGATGGCCATTCTAAAGTTGGTTCCAATGTTAAAACAATTTGTAAACAATCTAAAAAACATCTATAAACAGTGAAAAATCTGTGTTTGTGGCACCCTCACATGGCAACGGCCCTGCGATACCATTTTTGGTCACTGGTGAATCAATCAGAAGTTTTAGGTTACTGGATTGATAGCCTTGTACACTATTGTATTTTTTGTTTTATTTCTATCAGAGGTTTAGTTGGAAATGTCATTAAACCTGAAAAAAATCAATTAAAATGTCAATAAAATCTCTAAATTTGATACTTCATCCGATTGTAATGTGTGGTAGTGTGTTTAGCAATCAGGAATAAGTTTGTCATTCAGGAATAAATTTGTCATACACCAATCAAATTGTGAAGGAATTCCAGCTATATTTGTTCTGATGGCTTTAGGTAAATAAATGTATGTAGTCTAGATGTTGTTTGTCGAGAGGTAGCATTGGAGGACGTAGGCCATTTCTTGCAGAACGATTTAAAGTTGTTATTATAGTAGCGGCTTCTTGTAAAACAATTATGCAAAGAAAAACACCACAGAAGTATGATCATACTCAACTTGGCACTAGGCTAAAACTGGTTGACAGCTAGCTGCTTGGCTCAAAAAGCTAGCCTTAATGTTTCCCTGCATGCCCTGCAATAATTGTTTGTATATATTTTTATTAGATGTATTGTTTAAGCACATTTATTTATTATAGGCTACAACAAACATTGTTTAGGATTTTACAAAACGCAAATCTAGGCCGATTTAAAATTAGAACCCATAAGTCTATGTAGCTACAGGCTACATCCGCTATTGTGAAACTTATGGCAATGGGCTTCCCCAGCCAAAACAATCATGAGTTGCCACTGACAAGGGCATCTACGTCTGTGAAAAGTGTGCTCCCTTGTGTGAAAGTGTGAAACATGGCAAAATCACCAGTGACCATGAGTGGTATCGCAGGGCCGTTGCCATGTGAGGGTGCCACGAACAGACAGAGTTATAACTATTTGCTGATGTGTTTTAAATTATTAACAAATTGTTTATCAACATTGGAACCAACTTTAGAATAGCTACCCGAGAAACAAATTGTTTTAGATGAACTAACTGTAAATGAATAGAACATCATTTATAGTTAAATTTGAACGACTAGTCATGCACACCACTGCACACCAACCTACAGCTCCAACCACCTGGTGAAGTTTGCGGACGACACAACGCTGGTGGGGCTCATCACCAAGGGCGATGAGACCCACTACAGGAAAGAGGTTGAGCTCCTGACCACGTGGTGCAGAGGCAACAACCTCCTGCTAAATGTTAGCTAGACCAAGGAGGTTATTGTCAACTTCCAGAGAGGCCACACCTGTCACCATCCGCTGACCATCGACGGTGCTGCGGTAGAGAGAGTGAGCAGCACCAAGTTCCTGGGGGTGCACATCAGTGAGGACCTCTCCTGGACTACCAACATTACATCACTGGCCAAGAAAGCACAACAGCGCCTCTACTTCCTGCGCAAACTCAAGCGGGCAAGCGCCCCACCACACATCCTGACCACATTCTAAAGAGGAACCATTGAAAGCATCCTCTCCAGCTGCATCACTGTGTGGGGCGGTAGCTGCACTGACTACAACAGAAAAGCTCTACAACGCATCGTGAGAACAGCCGAGAGGATAGTTGGCAGACCACTCCCCTCCCTGCAAGACATCTACACCACCCGCCTCACCCGCAAAGCCAACACAATCGTCAGCGATGCAACCCACCCCGCACACTGTCTGTTCAGCCTACTGCCCTCTGGTAAGAGATACAGAAGTCTCTGCTCCCGCACCACCAGGCTCGCCAACAGCTTTATCCACCAGGCTGTGAGACTGCTGAACTCTCTCCCCTACCGGCTCCCAGTCAGCGGAACCACCAGACTGGCAGGAGTATAGGAAGACACACCCCCCCCACACACACACACACACACTCACCAACAAGGAAATAAACACTCTGAACCAAAAAACCCAACAACACTCTGGACTGAAAATAACTATAACTACCTCTGCATTGCAAATTGCACACACCTGCTGCTATATATTCTAGTATTCTTCTTACCACTATTTACCACTATTTATATTTAATACTACTGCTGCTAAAATCTTGTGTTGCACTAAGACAACAAACAACACTGCTAGAACACTTACTTTATGTTATGTCGTGTCTTATATATACTGTGTGTCACTTAAGTATAATGCCTTAAGCCTACTTGCACTTTTTTTTCACTTAACGGTACCTTATTGTTTAAATTGTTTTTCTTGTTGTGCATCTGCACTTTATTGTTGTCAACGTCTACGCATGGGACAAGTGTGAAACATAATTTCGATTCCTTTGTATGTCGAGTACATGTGAAGAAATTGACAAATAAAACTGACTTGACTTGACTTGACTTGACTTTGATTACTAAAAATTCAAAGACTAGGACACAACTTTAGAATAACCATAAAATTGTTACGGTTTGGTAACACTTTATAATAACTCCTCCCTATTAAGCATTTATTAAGCATTGGTTAGGTTTTAGTTAACACTTAATTAATAATTTCTTGATAAGGATCTCTTAATAATCTTTCATAAGTTGGTCATTAATAAACATATTTATTAAAGTTTTGCATTTGGTGAATAAGTCCAACCTATGACGGCACTATTTTAACTTAATAAATAATTTGTTAAACATCTATAAATTGATTTATTTAAGTACAATTAACAATGTATTATTAATTAATTAATGACATTTGTCAGACAATAACTCAAGAGTTAAAACTGAATAGTATATTTCGGGGGCTATTCTAAAATGAAATTTGTTTACAAAACATTTACAAATGACTTGTTGAGGTTAACTCATGTTAACTCAAGTGTTACCAATATTGTTGTATTGTTTCACTTTTTAGATTTACGTCACTTCCCTTCATGGATGCAATATTTTACAAACCTTTGTTAAAAGTAGTTCTGCTGAAATGTGTGTGTGTGACTTCCGGTTATGGCGCGCACCTAAAAGGTCACTTGGGCAGAGGGCTCCACCTGATTTGAAATAACTTGTAAGCTTTAACAGTTTATATCGAGCAAATAGTGACCAAAATAAATCTTAAGGTCTGAATGTCATATTATGTCGAAGAATCGAGGGAAAAGACAGACAACTAAACCTAAAAAACACGACGTTGGAATGTTACGTGAGGACAAGCCAGAAGGAGTTGAAGATATGCTAAGTCAGGATGAAGCTAGCAATGTGAATCAAATCCTGTCAGCTATACAGTCACTCAGAAAAGACTTTAACACGCAACTGCATGAAGTTAGAAATGATGTCTCCACTCAACTGCATGAAGTGGTTTCATCCAACCGCGAGATTAAAGAAGCTATAGGAACCTTCTCTGAAAGACTCACTGAATCTGAGAGCCGCATTAGTGCGGTGGAGGACCAGATCTCCTCTCTCACAGAAGTTGCTGACACCACACGGGGAAAAGTTCAAAAGCTAGCTATTCAGATGGAGGAGATTGAGAATCAACGCCGACGTTGCAATCTAAAGCTGGTCGGAATTCCTGAGGGCTCTGAAAAGCGTGACTGCCGTGCGTTTCTGATGACATGGCTACCACAAGTGCTGGGCTTTGAGGATCACCTGAACATCGAGCAAGCCTACCGCCTGGGTGCGATGCTGACAACACAAACCCACCAACAACAGAGTGAGACAAAGCCGCGTGTTGTGCTTGTGAAATTCCTATCTTATCGTGACAGAGTGATGAGTGCGGCGCGTTTGAACGAGGTTAAATTCGGAAATAGTCGGGTGTTGCTCTTCCCGGATCTGTCCCCAAAAGTCCAGAAACAACGAAAGCTTTTTGAGAGCGTAAAACTTTGACTGAAAGACTTCAATAAAGGCTATGGACTCATATTTCCAGCGCGATTGCGGATTTGGCACGAAGACACCTGGCACTTCTTTAATTCTCCCACTAAGGCTGAGAAATTCGTCGACAAGTTAGAGCGCTGCAATTCGCAAGACACCCCGCGCGGATCTTCCGAGGAACAAGGGTAGTAATACTGTATATCCTAAAAATAAATCTGATTGATCTTCTAGATTGTCAATAATAACCTGCCATTGTGTAGCTGCTGTAGCATTGTAATGCTTACCAGAGATGATAATAACGTGGTCTAGGCTACTATGGACCGTGGAAATATTTTCTTTTTTGGTCACAAAAGAACATTATTTTTCAAATTTGTATTATTTGGGCGGAGTTTACGTCCAAGGTTTCATTTTGTTGTTTACTGTTTATTCTTCTCCATTGTGACTATTGGGGGGAGGGGGAGGGGGAGATGTGCGTTTTTGTCCGCACAATAGTGGTGTTCTGCCTTGTTTGGGATAGGCCCATGTTTGGTGTGTTTTATGTTTGTTTTGAAGGCACATTATTGGTAATATTATATGTTCTGATTATAGAGATGACAGTGGTAATATATAATTTACAGATGGTACCATGAGCAGAGACTTAAGGATAAATATGATTTCATGGAATGTCAGGGGTCTTAGAAAGTTGGTGAAGCTGAAACAAGTAACATCCAGATTGAAACAATTAAAAACACAGATCGCCTTTCTTCAGGAAACTCATTTACTTTCATCTGAACTTACACCGTTAAAAAGAAGATGGCCAGGGAAGATCATAGCAGCCTCATATTCTTCTCATCCAAGAGGGGTAGCAATACTCATTCACTCTTCCATTCCATTAAAAATTCATAATACCATATTAGACTCAATGAGCAGATATTGTGTTGTACAGGGTTCCTTATTGGGTCAGGATATTAATTTGGTTTGTGTATATGGACCAAATAATGATGATGCCTCTTTCTACGACAATTTATTTCTAACCTTATCCTCACTACATGGTGACATTTGCCTAGCAGGGGATTTCAATTGTACTTTGGATCCAGCTCTTGACAAATCCTCAGGCATGGATGTTACACACATTCAAAGTAGGAAAACAATTCAATATCATATAGATAAGCTAGGTCTTTGTGACATTTGGTGATACAATAACCCGTCTAGACGTGAATACTCTTGCTACTCTGCTTCTCACAATTCCTACTCTCGTATTGATTATTTTCTTCTGTCTAAATCCCTTATAGAAAATGTTAATGACTGCCTGTACAAAGGTATTGTCATTTCAGATCATGCACTACTGTTGCTTTCTTATACTGTCACTGGAGCTTCTAAAGGACCTTCAATGTGGCGATTAAGTCCACGATGGATCCATGATAGTGAGTTTTCGACATTTATTGAGACAAATATTGATGTATACTTCAAAATAAACACCAACCAGACATCAGCGTCTATCAGGTGGGAGGCGTTCAAGGCCTACATCAGGGGACAAATGATTAGCTACACAAGCAGTATTTCAAATAAACAACATATAAAGCTGATAGAGTTGGAAAAAGACATTAAGGAATTGGAAGAAGAAATTAATACTCTCAATACGATCGAGACCAAACAAAAACTGGATATTCTTAGAGCTCAGTATAATGAGTTGTCAACAAATAAGGCAGCGTCTAGTCTATTGAAACTAAAACAGTCATTTTATGATCAAGGGGAAAAAGCAGGGAAACTATTGGCTTGGCGTATAAAATCATTACAGAATGAAAGAGCAGTCTTTGAACCTGAGTCTGAATTAGGGAAACCAATTACTAATTTACAAGATATTAATAAAGAATTTCAGTTATTCTATTCAAAACTATATTCATCAGAAACTAAAGCCGAAGGCCAAAATGGGTTTATAATAGGTAGACAAGTTTCCACAATATCCGTAGGGTTTTAAATATTATTCATGCTAAAAAAGAAACATCTGACATAGCCATGATAGGTCTTGATGCTTTAAAGGCGTTTGATAGGGTGGAACATACATATTTATTTGAAGCTCTTCAACGTTTTGGTATAAGCGGTTATTTCCTTAATTGGATTAAGATTCTGCACTATGATTCAAGGGCATCAGTGTTGACAAATCACATAGTGTCAAAACTGTTTCCTCTCTCCAGAGGCACAAGACAAGGGTGTCCCTTGTCACCCCTTCTTTTTGTATTGGCTATAGAACCCTTGGCTATTATAATCAGAAATAACCTTGAGATAACCGGCATCTACACCACCCGCAAAGCCAACACAATTGTCAGCGATGCAACCCACCCCGCACACTGTCTGTTCAGCCTATTGCCCTCTGGTAAGAGATACAGAAGTCTCCGCTCCCGCACCACCAGGCTCGCCAACAGCTTTATCCACCAGGCTGTGAGACTGCTGAACTCTCTCCCCTACCGGCTCCCAGCCAGCGGAACCACCAGACTGGCAGGAGTATAGGAAGACAGATTACCCCCCACCACACACACTCCCCAACAAGGGAACAAACACTCTGAACCAAGAACCAAAACAACACTCTGGACTGAAAAATAACTACCTCTGCATTGCAATTGCACACAGCTGCTGCTATATATTCAAGTATTCTTTTTTACTACTATTTATATACTACTACTGCTGCTACAATCTTGTGTTGCACTAAGACAACAAACCAACGCTGCTGGAACACTTACTGTATGTTATGTCTTGTCTTATATATAATGTATGTATGTTATGTCTTGTCTTATACATACTGTATGTTTACCTAAGTATAATGCCTTAAGCCTACTTGCACTTTTTTTAACTTAACATTACCTTATTGTTTAGAATTGTTTTTTGTTGTGCATCTGCACTTTATTGTCGTCAACGTCTACGCATGGGACAAGTGTGAAACGCAATTTCGATTCCTTTGTATGTCAAGTACATGTGAAGAAATTGACAAATAAAACTGACTTGACTTGATTAACATAAATGATATTGAGAATAAAATAGCACTCTTTGCTGACGATGTGGTTGTCTTCATGACCAACCTGAAGCAATCTGTACCTGCCCTATTGAGCTGTATAGAAATATTTGGAGTTTTTCTGGCTATAAAGTTAATGCAACAAAATCCACAATTATGTTTTTGAGAGGCTCAGAACGATTAATTCCACCACTATACACTCCCTTTAAGAATATCCAGGATAGTTTTACTTATCTTGGCATCAAAATTACACCAACAATGAAATCGCTGGTACCCACTAATTATGACCCCATAGTTGAATCTGTGATGACCTCTATAAATAGATGGAAATCCCTTCCACTGTCCATGATTGGACGTGTTAATATTTTGAAAATGAATATTCTTACTAAGCTCCTTTACCTCTTTCAGACCATTCCACTTGCTCCTCCTACTAACTTTTTTGTCAAAATGAAGCAAATCTTTTGTACTTTTATTTGGAACAATAGACGCCCCAGGTTATGCATGACTCTGTTGTATTTGCCATATGATAGGGGTGGGTTAGGAGTCCCTTTTCTCCTAGGATACTATTGGGCTGCACAATTGAGAGCGGCTTCATACTGGTTTGATACTACATCATTCCCTAGCTGGGCAAGGATTGAGGAGAACACAACCTCCAAACTCCCCCTTAAGTTATATCTCTATTCACCAAGCCTTTCTATTTTGAAAAAAACATACCCTAAACCCTTTTGTTAGAAATACAGTGATGGTGTGGCATGAGGTTTTGAATTATTTAAAAGAAAATACTACTTTATCCCAATTTACTCCCATTTGGGGAAATAGAAATTTCACGCCAGGTACAAATGATCTTGGCTTTAAGAATTGGGCCAATAAGGGTATTAACAAAATATCAGATCTTTATGATGGGGGTGTCCTTTTAAGTTTTAATGATGTCAAGCACAGGTTTAATATTGATGGTAAGCATTTTTTCAAATATTTGCAGATTAGACATTTCATAACACGAACTCTAAACTCCTTAAGCCTGCCCTCCCTGAACTCTATTGAAATGATCGTTGTAAATTATTATTGTACACCTGGACTCATTTCTCGGTTCTACCAAATTATCACTACAAGATCAACAGAATCTTCAGATGATAAAAGACGTGCCTGGTGTCTAGATCTTAAGGAAGAAATTTCACCTAACACACCTGATCTATGTGTTAAATGAGCTACACAAAAAGCGACTCTATTTCATTGTCTTTGGAACTGTTCCATTATCCAAGAATTTTGGAAGGAGATAATTACAACTTTGTCTATGATTGTTGATTCACATCTCCCACTATGCCCTAAGCTCTAAGCTTTTTCCAGAAAATTGTTCACTCAGTAAATATAAGAAATCAATGGTCATATATTGTATACTAGAAGCAAAACATAAAATTGCTCTGACATGGAGATCTATGTATAGGCCAAGTAAGCAAATGTGGGCTGAAGGTATTTTGCACTGTATAGCCATGGAAAAATTGACATATAATCAAGGGGAAATATAACAGATTTGCTAAAATCTGGGATCCGTTTATGGAGTTTTTGGACGGAGGTGGTTTGTCTGGGTAGGTATAGTTTATTGTCCTTTTTTGCTCATATTATTCTTTTTTACTAATTTATAATTTTATTTTTACTATGTTAATTTCTGGATTTTATGTTTACTTATACTACTGTCTTTGATGGTTGTCTGTTAATGTGCCTTTTTGTTCTTCTTGCTTTGTTTTGTATTTGTATGTGCTTGTTTGTTAATTAAAGAAAAAAATCAATAAAGATATTTGACAAAAAAAGTAGTTCTGCTGCTATTGAAGCAGACAAGGGCCTTGCTGGCAAAACCAATAATTGAGGCAGACTTAATAATCTGAGGCAGAATAAGAATCTGACTTTTATTTAGACAAGTAGGGTTTACCGAAACCGGTTGGCAGCCACATGGTGAGAGCATTAAGAGAAGTTATTTCATTTACTCCCAAGCAAAGGCATCAGTGTATCTGTTGATGTACTATGTTAAAAACATATATATGTATGAATTTATATGTAAATTCATGTGGTAAAGCTAAGATAAATGTAGATAACATATACTGCTAAAAAGGTTAGCATTTGATGTTGGCATTAGCAATATGTTAGCCCAGCCTTTGGGGAGCCAGCCTTTCATTATTCTACTTCTTTATCATTTATATGTTTTTCCTATCATTCGTTTCGTTCCTATATTTTAGTTCACTGAGTTCCCAGGTATTATTAAGGGCAGTACAACAGCATTCAAATAAATGGTAACACTTTATTTGAAGGGGTCTACATAAGGGTGACATAAGAATGTTATAAACATGACATGACATGTATCATGACTATTAATGACCCTTCATTCATGTTGATGACTGTTGTCATTAAGTGTCATTCGGTTTTTGAAATGCAGACTGGGATGTAGACTTTACAAAAACCGAATGACACTTAATGACAACAGTCTTAAACATGAATGAAGTGTCATTAATGTTTATGATGCGTGTCATGTCATGTTTGTGACAGGCTTATGTCACCCTTACTGTATGTAGACCCCTTCAAATAAAGTGTTACCAAAAAAATATATTATTTAATATAATATATATATATATATATTATTTAATTAAATTTTCACTCTGTGGTGTGGTTTCATGAACTCTTTGATGTAGTTTGTTAGTAATGTACGCTTTAAACCGGGGCTAAGTAACATTCTGTTTTTCTCTCTCACAAGCTCCCTCTAAAGACCGCTGTATTGCATTGTATTGCACTGCATTCTATTGGAGGCGGACCTCGCTGCTGAACATTGCAAGTGCTGTATCTACTGCTATTGGCCACGGTGGCGCATTCTACACCGTTCGTTCGCCGTGTAATGACTAATTTTAGCATCCTAAACAGTATGAAACAGATTAATTAAATGAAAAATGTTGCATAGTGGGCCTTTAAGTCATTTGTAAAAAGATTGCAGACAATGACAAGTCACACTTTATATGAGCTCCTAAACTATACTTAAGTAACCAGTAATAAATTCTGAATTAATCATGAACAAGCCTTAATGAGTAGTTTGTAAATGTTTTGCAAAGCATATAAAGGTCTTACTTTAGAAGAGCTCCCAAAATGTACTTAACTAATGCAGTTAAAATTAAGTTAAAAAAAGTACATTAATTTGCCGGACCTACTCACCACATGCAAAAAATTAACAAATATGTTTATGAATGATTAACTGATAATACATAATTAAGAGATAATTACCTCTAAGTGATTAAGTGTTAATAAAGTGCTTAATAAATGCTTAATAGGGAGGAGTTATTATAGTGTGTTACCGTGTTGGTAAATAATGTATTTAGTAACCATTGATTGTTATCTACAAATGATTAATTGATGATTTATAAGTGATTAACTATGGTATTATAGATGCAAAATAAAGCATCAACTAACCATTTACACTGGATGGTTATTATAAAGTGTTACCACAACTTCTTTGTCACATTTTATCAAAGTCTTTATAAATCAGACAACCCTACTTCTCAAGATATTGGCGCTTTACTATCTACTGTGAAATGGCCAACATTATCACAGGATGAACAAAGACAAATTGGAGCTGACATTACACTAGAGGAAATTAAAGAGGCTATTCAGAAACTGCAGAGCGGGAAATTCAAAGGGAGGATGGTCTTCCGGATTAATTTTATAAGGCCTTTTCAGATCTTCTGGCCCAAAGACTACTGAAAGTTTACAATAATGCCTTCAGGCCTGACATACTTGCTCATAAAAATCACCCCACAATTGACTGACATTATGGACATTAACCTTCTCCCCCAATTCAGAAAATAGAACTGGACTAAACTAGGCTTAACACTTATAGGTAAAATTAACATTTTGAAGATGGTAATAGCTCCCAAAATGCACTACGCACTACATTAGCAAAACATAATAAAGGGGTCTGTGGTTTCCTGTGGGGAGGTAAAAAAAACATGTAAACCAGACAAAACTTTATGTGGCTCAAGAAGATGGTGGCCTAGGTCTGCCCTACAGTCAGTGTCACATGAAATGGCCCGGCTGCACGCACAAACCTCCCGTGCGTCATGTGTGTGTCATGCACTATTTAATTATTTTTTTTCTAAAGAAGCTGCAGTGTACCCAAACAACCACCAAGTGGCACTTGGGAGCGCCCGCGAGTGTTCTATAGGCTAGCCTACAGCCGTTGAGCTGAAATAGGCTAGTTATCCTGAATAGCCTACTGTTATTTTGTTACTGTAAATAGTCTGTTATTTGAGTGTTTTTTTCGTGTTTGTATTAACCAACCGTAGGCTAAATATAGTAATTAGCCTATTCAATTCAATAAAAATAGCCTAATTAATACTATGCTGACGCATAGTCCTGATGGGAAAGATGACTGTGATCAACGCACAACAGAGGGAGCTCATCAAGACTCTGCGTTGTCAGCCCCATATCATATAATCATTTTAACGTCCATCGTCATTTTCAATGTTAGAGACTCTCTGGCAGTTCTCGCTTGCCCCTTGATTAAATTAATTTTCATACATCCATTAGGCGAACCAAAGGTGATAAATAAAAATGGATAAAATTTTAACGATATGATTCTGTGCGCTGCAGCGCAACAGGCACATTGAAATCAAATGAATCAAGTTTACTCAGCGACCAATGATCATTGAACGAACGTGTTATGCAAGTGCAATTTACGATCTCCAGTTTATTTCTTTTATTTCATTTCATATTAATTTTAAAAATATGGCTGCTACGTGGGGCACGGCCCTCAAATGCCCCACCTTGCCGCTGACTCTGTGGCAAAGGACGCGCCTCACAATAAACTAGGCTACACGCGTGTTCACCTGGCTATGGACTACAGCAGCGTTTCTCAGAGGTACTGCAGGTGGGGCGTTTTGTGTCTGTCTTTATTAAAGGTTACTCAACAAAAGAGCTCCCACTCACAATGGATTCATAATTAGCACGTAAACACCTTAAAACACGCAAAACGCTGTAGGGGAGAGCCGGGACGATTGATAGAAAACCAGAAAAATTAAGCCAGCCTGAAACCCTATTGAGACAAAATAGATGTCGGCATAAATTGCGGCATAGGCTACACAACGGCTACACAATGTGTGTACCAGTATCACGTTTAATGGTTAAAAAATGGACGAATTTGAAACAAGCAGTGGAGCAAAAAATGTTGTATGCAGTATTTGCGGTGCATATGGGCGCACAGTCATGGCGAGAATGAGAATAAGACAGGCGGACTAAAAAAAACGAAGAGTCAACCAAAAAGAAAGTATAGGCCTATGCGTTTGCATTTAGATTAGGCTAACAGTTGGGGATGACGAGCGACTCATGTGTGTTCTGTGTCTTAGACAACTGGCAGCAGACAGTATAAGGCCTAACATTGCCCTTGGAGACTTCACACCCAAATCACGCTAATAAGCCCATCACTTTTTTTCAACGAAAACTCGCAGAATACCGTTACTAGGAAAAACGAATGGTGAATGCTGCATTAGCGAAAGATGTGCGATGTCTCCGCTCTTTGCGAGGAGATGGGAGCTGATCATAAAGCGGTGTGTGTGTGTGTGTGTGGGGGGGGGGGGGTGTTGATACAGGTCAGGTGGGGCGCGAAAATTCTCCTTCTTTCTAAGTGGGGAATGATCAAAAAAGTTTGAGAACCACTGGACTACAGTATGGCTCCAGAACAGGGTTCTGTTATTGCAATACTTACTTGATTTACTTGATTCTGTTATTGCAATTTTGAGTGTAAGATGTGAAATAGTACTTCAATTCAATAAATGTCTTCACAAGCACATGCATTTTGTGCTGCTTGTGAATGAGGGATAGGCTATTTGAGTCACTCTGCAGTTTTTGTAAACAATTGGTCGCCCATCCTCCCAGCAGATCGTTTGCACGTATAGCCTCCCCCCTCCCCCCGATCTTTATACACAATGTAAGTGAGAACCTGTGGGCACAAAACGCCCCTTCTGTAGGGGAGAGCCGGGACGATTGAACCGGGGGACGAATTAACCATTGAAATTTTCTCGTAAACCATTCACAATTCAAACATGACATTTTGTCATTCCATACAGCTTGTAAAACTAGACAGACCCAGGGGAAATCATGTCGATATGCAATACTGATCTGAAGTTAGACCCGGGGGGTCATTTTAAGAGCGATAATATACACTTGTCACTTTTAAACAACAGATGAATTGATGATGTAACATATCCTACAGTATGCAATGTCAATATTTTTTAGTCTAGGAGAAAAACGCCTTTTGCTGCGAGCAGGCACTGTCGGGATGATAGAAACACTTGTTTCAACCGTCCCCCAGTAGGTCCTGCAAGTCAAAGCAGTACGTTTTGCGGTCAGTGCATTAACATTTTGAAATAATAAGCGTTTGCATTAGGCCTAACTAAAAAGTACAACTATAACCAGTGCTTGAAGTAGGAAAAAATAAGTGCAGGAACTCTAATTGTAAGACATTTGACATTTGTTCGGTGACATTGTGAGTCTTTTGGATGTGTTGTTTCAAAAACTATCATAATCATTCTTCCAAGCAATAACCTATATGGGCATAGGCTACGTTTTCCTCATTCACAAAAACATGATACTGAAAAACAATTAAAACAACATGAACCAGACCAGCATGATGCATCTAATCATAGGGAAACTTATAGGGCCGTAGTGCCATTGTGAACAATGCCATCATGACATTCACAGTATAAATTGTGACAGTTTGCATTGCTTCCCTGATGCGATTGGTTGGGACTCAGTGGATGCATATGATAGGGCACTGTCGTGTCTCATGGGTAATGTAGTCTTTTATCGGTCTTGTGATATTGTCTATTCTCGGGCCAGTGTCGCTGTGTCGGATCAGTTTCAGCTAAGTAGGCCTACCGGAACGCAGAATAAAATGGTGCAACCCAAAAGAGTAAAATACAGAAGTAAGGAACTGCGTTATATAACATATAGCCTATTTGCCTTTTGTCTCAGTAGCCTAAATTAAAATATCCACGTTTGTGAGAATACAATTAGATGGGAGGGCAAAAAGCTGACAAAGGTTGCAATGTGCAGTTGTTGCGAACAAAATGGGACAGGGTAAGAGTTGCTTGCCCTGCTGCCCACCGTTGCTTCCAGTCACTCGGTATACAATTCTGCTACAACGCGCCTCTCAACAACTGAACTATGTGCTCATTTAGAACTTCAAAAAAAAAAAATTTAAAAATGCCTGTCTTACAATAAAAAATGCCACTGGCCCGGAGCAGCATTACTGAACGCAATATGAGCAGAGGGCAAACCGCATTCGGCACATTTAGGCCTATATTTGTCGCAGCACCGTTAACTCAGCTGAAGGTGAAATGCTGCCAGAGACGTTTTTATAGGAGACGGACTTTGATTTAACCTACAGTTAAATCCTCATTAATGGATGTAGTTTTCGGTGGATTTTGAAGAGGCTTCAAAAGAAGGTAAAACGAAGTTTCTTCACGTAGGCCTATTCAGACATAACAGACCAAACTGCATATTGCGAAAATAGAACACAAATGAACATATAGGCTAACTAGTTGTATAACTAGTTCATAGAATTCAGGCTTGATTCATGGTGTTAGAGCTGGAGTCAGACCATTTTTCATGTGTGTTTGTGGGCAAGGAACAGTCGTGTTTTCTGTGTGTCTTTGGAAATGATGTCTCGGTATTTTGTGTTAAAATTCCTAATAAAGCTGGGGATTTGCTACTTGGCGCAGGCTGATTGTTAAGCCATAGGGTCCAAAATTGTAAAGTAATTCTAGCATAAAAATTGGACTATATCAGACCAAACTGCATATTGCAAAAATAGAACACGGAAGTAAACTAACGTCTCTTGCTCCACTTGACTCTCCGAATGTTGTGCAATCATTAGAGAGGTCTTGTGCTGCCTCCTAGCAGCGGTAGCTGCACTGACATCTCGTAATGCCATGACTCATGTTTTACGTGAGTCTCACAGCCATTCACAATTGGTAATGACTGTACATAGCCTGGTATCATTATGCTTTTTGTCTAAAACAGTTATCCAAGATATACATCACTGCTGATAAAGCTCCAGCTTGGGTGTCTATTGAAGGGGCCCTTACTGTAGTTATCCATACCCGATACAGGCCTTTATTACACAAACAAATGCCAGGATTCCTCATGATAATCCATTACTGGCATTCTCACAGGAGACTTAGCAAGCCTCACATAAAATCCTGAGCTTACATCCAAACTTTACTTGTCGAACTTCATTATGGCATAATAAATGTCTCAAGAAAGGCAAAAGGTCAATTCTTGGCCTGACTAGGTCAAGCTAGCCCAGAGGAAAAAAAAGTTAAAAAAGAGATCTCATCTCTTTCCCAATTGTTTCTCCTAGACAATAGAGAGATCATAGTGATACAAAAATGAGATTATTGCCTTTTTCTCCCACTTCTCAGGATTGTCTCAGGAGCAAAAGAGTTATGTTTCTCCCTTAACTCCACAAATGAGATCTCAACAACGTTTTAAAACGAGATCTCAGTGTAAACTCACACAAGTCTCATATTAGATCAATTTGGAACTTCTCAGACTAGACTCTGTCTGTTCAGTAAATGAGACCTCAGCAACGTTTTAAATAATGCTCAATGTTGTCCCATTTATACATCTCATCTTTGACTCAGGCTGATCCATCAGAGAGCTCTCTCTGTAAACTCACACAAGTCTCATATTAGATCAATTTAGTACTTCTCAGAGCAGGCTCTGTCTGTTCTGTAAATAAGATCTCAACAACGTTTTGGTAATGCTCAGAACGGGCTCCGAACGGTCAGATGTATCAAGTTTGTGTGCGTGAGTAACGTAACTTGTTCGTTTCGCCACTGCCCAGTGAAACTTGAACGACTGTGTTAAGAGATTGTAGGCTACACTTTTCGTACAGCAATGCAGCGCATATTTTAAGACTTAACGTGAAATCCTCCGTGACATTAAATTACTTGACAAAGCAGCAGTACCAGTTGTCCACTTAATGAGGCGTCACCATAACCAAAACGGCTAAAAATGTCAGGCTTTACTTGGAGAAAACGAATGACTCAGTGACAGTAGATGAGACTAGAACTGTAGGTTTGTGTAAGTGAATTTATAACGTTTGTTTTTTAACCGATTTGCATGAAATGTCTGTCACAAATTGGCCAACAATACGATAGGCTAATCCCTCTGTTGTGCTAAGTGGCTAGCACCTGCTACTTTATCAGATTTTAAATGAACAGAATTTCAAAAAGATGTTGTGTCAGACAGTCATTTAATGTTGTCATCACTGGTTTACAGCAAAAAGAAGCAGAAGATTATCAAATTTCTGAACCAACTGCTGAGAATTGTAAGTATTATTGCCCACAATATATTTTTGCTGTGGTTAAACCAATAATTTACAGCCTATTGTAATAGGAGTGAGTCTTTTAATCTGGGTGAACTAGGAAGTAACAACATTAGTGTTGCTGCAGTGGAGGAGGGATGTGTGTGTGTGTGAGTGTGAAGGGTAGGGGTACTTTACTTTCTTCTCTGATACAATGGATTAATGGGAATTTCCACAGTGATGAAAGCTGACAGTCAAACCAACATTTTACTTTGCATCTCTGAGTGGCTCACACACTAACAGTGTTCTTTTTTCCTCCTTCTCTTCTATCCTCTCACCCCCTTGGCTGGTTCCACTACCAGAATGCCGGAGGATGCAGATTGACCAGTGCACAGATTGACAGCGCTGTGACTCAAGTTCAGTTTGGGAGGGGGTGGTGGTGATGGAGGTAGGAAATTATGGAGGTATATTTGTTTCAAAAAGATTTGCAAATATTGAAATGATATTCACAAATATATGCATACATTTACAAATATAAAAATGAAACTTACAAATAAATTATTCGCATAAATAGATGTGGATTTGTAAATATATTTTCGACATTTCAAAATAAATATGCTTGATTTGCATGTGGATTCTGCATTTGTGAATTGCTTTACAGCATTTGTGGACTGCTTTTTTGCGCTCTCTCGATGACTTAATTTTCTATCGCTGACCATGATTCGCAAACAAATTCAAGATCTGCAAACGCCCATGCCCCTAACGCCCTTAACAGCCAGTAGATGGCAGTGTGGTGCAGCCATCATGTATAATTCTGTCTGGGCAGTAGACGTAGACTCAGTCAAACTTCGCCAACAACATGGAATGGAACGCTGAATTATCTCAATGGCTAAATTCTGGGTTCTTTGTAGTGCATATTTTTTATGCAATTGACAGTATACATGAGTTACAAATTTTAATCAGTATGGAGGTGGGCGCATGGGCGAAAATCCCAGGGGGGACGCAGGGGACATGTCCCCTCCCATCCGAGGGTTGTCCCCCTCCCATCCGAGGGTTTATATATATATATATAAATATAAACACTCTCTATTGTTAAAAATGCATGTATATCTAAAATATCTGTGTGAGCAGAAAAGAAAAAAGAATTCTGAAACAGTTGAGTTCACCCTCCCTTTCCTCACAGTGGTTTGGCCCACTGCCTGCTTCCCCAGTTCATCTCATGTAGCCTACTCTCTAGTCTACATAGTTGGATGCGTGCCTGTGGCTCGATGAAGTTGAACGCTAGAACTAGGGTATTTCATTCACATTAAATAAATCGATTCTCTTTAATGTAGTTGAGGCTGACTCATTTATAAATTCGCATAAATGCTGATTATCCTTGTAATTTTCCACAAATCTTCTATATTAGCATCAAAAGTTTTGGCTACTTATACTCGTTATACTTATAATGTTAGCTTGTTTATGTGGCATTTAGCCCCCCCAGTACATCTGAAATGTTTTGCAGGTGCCACAGTGTTTTTGCAGATATCCACATTTAAAGGGATAGTTCGGTTTTTAACACATTAAGCCCCTTTCACAGGTTGTCTAAAATGCAATAAAGTGGTTGACATCAAAATTTTGACGATTGCTTCTGTCTCGGCTATTTGGGAAATGTAGAATCGCCTCTGCCTGCCTTCAAAATGGCTAGCAATGGGCATGTGTTGTTTCTATCCTTAAAACACTGGTTTTAAAAAAGTGCTACTCACCAAGTGGTTAGTGGTGCTCAATGATGTTCCAAAACATGTATCGTAGCGAAATAAAGCTTCCGTCATGTTTTATTTGGCACTTTGTTTATATGAAGGAGCAAATAGATCCCTATGGGACTTACAAAATGGCAAATAAAACATGACAGAAACTGTATTTTGCTACGATACTTGGGTTGGAACATCAGCAAACGCCACTAATCACTCCATGAGTAGCACTTTTTTAAAACCAATGTTTAAAGGATAGAAACAACACATGCCCATTGCTAGCCATTTTAA